>OY754917.1:3000000-3286839 GCA_963576535.1 Plemyria rubiginata
AGCTCTTTGTAAAGGGCTCGTCCAGGAAGTACTACCACGCCTTTTTCTCCCGCCAAGCAGCAACGCTGTGTTTCGGTTTGAATAGTGTAGTGGTGTAATTATAGGCACATATTATGAGGCTTAATATATGTATGCCTCAAGTTGATGGACACAGGACAGTGCGTCGAAGGGAACGTTCATCGTGCGTGACTTACGAGGCTTTGCTCTGTTATAGGTGATGGTTACCACTTAACATCAGGTGGGCCATCTGCTTGTCCAAAAATCTGCCAGTTGTATAAAACAACCAAGCTCGAGCGGCTGTTTATTTCTTTTGAAGCAGCAAAAGCACAACTCCATTTAAATTCAGGAGGAAAACTCTTGAGATTTGAAATGTGATGGAAATCCCATCAATGCGCAGCGCCGTGGTCGAGACAAAGAACATTTCCATATCTCGGAACAACGCGCATTCTGACTCAATCACTCTTGCATTCCACTGTCCCTGAAGAGGTTTATGCACGATGAAGCTAAAATATGACTTTTAACTTGATATACTAACAGTTCACTTGTGTTGCCCTTCGGCGGCGTTGGCGCTTCTTATATTAAGAAAATAAGAAAATTATGCTAAAAAATCTTATTCACATACAACATTTTCACGGGTTTATTAACTGTCAAACATCTGACACTCACTCAGCGGTACGAAGTTCGCGGGGTCAACCGACCCCGCTTGTAAGTAATATACAGGGTTACAACAGGAAAAATCGTGCTAGATCCGTTAAGGGCGTGGAGTACCCATCATTTCTGACTTATTTCACTATGAAACACCCTACCCTAAACTTAACCCTTTTCGAGATATTCGTCATTTAATTTAATTTTGTGTATCTTATGATTATTATTATTACACTTTTGCATGTGTAAAAATATGCTTTAGGTCGTCAATTATTGAAATAGTGCATAAGTTAATTGAATAGACCGTAGTAGACAAGTGAAAGTTAGGAAATAAAAAAAAATATTAGATAATTTATTTTTCTCTAAGGAATATCTAAAAAAAATATTGAAATGTTAAATCAATCAAACAAGTGAGGCTGTAGTTAAACTAATTGTATATTATCAGCGTATTACATCCATAGAACTATCAAAACCTGCGGTAATTCTACATTTCAGAACCATCGCTCATAGCTATTTTTCCAAGAGTCCCTGAAGCCATCCTGCTTCTTCTTTTTTTTTGTTTTGTAATCGATAGTCGTTATGTGAAATAACATCTATCGATTACAAATATCGACTCCAAGCTTATAAACTACTATTTATGTAATTGTGAAACTTATAATTAATTAACATTCGACCATCCTGACAAGTGCCTGTCTCTAGGCACCTGAGGTCAACAGTCTTGAATAAGTTTTGCCATTCCCAATAACAGAAATTTTGATATTACCTATAATGAAGTCATTGTTAAGTTAGCTCTGTCATTATTACAGTAAGACATGGTTATTTAGCTTGTACACACTATCTAGTGAATAATGTGCCTATCTTAATGAAGATAAAATATACATTAAGCAAAGCATTGTGTTTATCATAGTAAAATGTTAATAATGTAATTTCAAAACTTAATACAGGACAAAAATTTATATACTATTATATTGAAATATACAGGTTCAATCAATTCCACATAGTCTCCACTCTCCAATGACAAGATAATTAGGTACATTGCATCTATCACCTAGGTCGGTATAATAATCATAAAACAATAATAAATTAGGTGTTTAGCAAATAAAAAACATAGATATGGTAGGTACCTAAAATTTTGGTGCAGACACACATTAAGTGATCATAGATATAGACAGTAATTTATTGATGTGATGAAGAGTTAACATGGCTTGTAGATGATTAGAGATTCAAGATCCTACACTAAGTCCTTGCAGACTTGTGCTGTAGGTGTCCCTTCCACATGACATTATACAGAGAAATAATACAACCATAGCTTTAATAACAAAACGTTAAGATCGGGAAATCTATGTCGATTTAAGATGTAGGTAATGTAATTATGTAAGTATAATTTATAATTATGTTTTTATTTTGAATTAGTTAAATATGTGCTCTTTAACATTGGCTCTTAAACGTTGGTTAGCCTGAAACAAAGATCAGAAATCATCTCAATGTAACCCATGATTTAAGATGTACTTTATTTATGCGAAACTAAACCTAACATGACATAACATAAAAAAATCTTGTGAATGCAAAGCAATACTAACCATCACACACATATTTTGCGTAATAAAAAAATTATAATATATAATGCTTTCAAATTGTATATTTTTTATTCATTAAGGTATTGCTTGCATTGATAACATTTTATTTCAATGTCGGAGTAAAATTGATTTTCTTCTTAGGTCATAGGGGTAACCATATTGAACGAGTTGGGAACCACTGACCTAGACTCTAGTATTCGGCCATCCATACACAGAAGAATGACCTCATTCGTATTTGACATAAATTACTTGTGACTTATAGGATTAAACAGATAAGAGTTTCCATACAAAAAAAAAACGCTGCGCCGACTAATTCAAATTCAAATACAAAATAATAAATAGCAAGGATCATCTTGAAACGTCTTAAAACTAGGTGACTCTAGTGCCAGTTCCACGCGACCAACGCCGAGAAGAACAGGCAACAAACTCGGCTTGGTATCTATCGCTCTTTTGTATGATCCTCGTTACAATGTAATAAAATACCTACACTACTGCAGCTTAGATATCATACAATAAGTAATCTAACAGAGAAAGGAAAAGTAAACAAATTCATAAAACAGCACACGCTTAAATACTATAAGATGACGGCGGCATAATACTCAATAAACTTAACACTTTATGGTTAGAATATCAATTATCTTCTTTTGATTTAGATATTAACACTTGACACCACACTTCACTAGACAGACCATTGACTCACATTTATTATAAAACTTTATGCACAGCATTTATCACTTCAATTTCGTCGTTAGACGGAAATGACACGTTGTGTCGATGTCATGGCCCTCGACAGGCAACAGCTCTCGAGACTCTAGCCTCGTTTCTGGGTGGCCTTAACAGAGGCCAAGGATCGCCTTTGCAGCACGTAGCCTCTGCATCGTTGTCTGGCTAGATATTCATGTCTGCCGACTGGCGCCAACGCATACCCACACCGGGGGTTATGTTCTCAAGGTATTCAATTATTTGTCGACGCCTACCCACACGGGGGGCTACGCCTTCAGACATTCAATTATTTGTCGACGCCTACCCACACTGGGGGTTACGCCTTCAGACATTCAATTATTTGTCGACGCCTACCCACACTGGGGGTTACGCCTTCAGACATTCAATTATTTGTCGACGCCTACCCACACTGGGGGTTACGCCTTCAGACATTCAATTATTTGTCGACGCCTACCCACACTGGGGGTTACGCCTTCAGACATTCAATTATATGTCGACGCTTACCCCCCCGCAGGGGGGTTACGCCCTCAGACATTTCTGTATAATTCTTCGACGCTTACCCCCACACAGGGGGGTTACGCCCTCCTTTCATTCATAGTGTCAAAACAGAATAGGATAAATGGAGTGGGAGGTGAAACGCAGTACAGGGGTAACGCTCGCCACGGATCAGATTGGTTCACTCACTTTCTCTAGAGGAGCTATCAGACTAAAAACCTTTTAATTTACACCATTGTGGTTTCATGTCGTCTACCGAAATAAATAAATAATGCTGGATAATCCACACATCACAATCTAGCCCCAAATTAAACTACTCAAACAAAACTACTATAATGACGTATATTTTCTTCTGGGGTGACCTTCAACAGTCGTATACAGCTAGGGTTGCTTTCACCGGGGGTCTTAGTGTTTTCGTTGTACCATGACTAAATCACCAACTTGGTACTCTACTGGCTTTGCATAGCTTTTGTAATATTGTCTGAATAATATCATATTTTTCCATAACGTTATGGTCATGCCAGTGTCCTTCGGACCTATTCATTCTGGGTCTTCCCCATAATATAATCTACCTGAGAGATTTACCAGTGCTTTGGTTCTGTCGCTATATCTAATACTGGGCAATTCTTGCATATTTATTTATTTATTTAATTTGATACGATCTGAACTTCGATCGATTGTTTTTTTTTTAATATGACTTTCAAATTTCTATTGGCTCGTAATAATACAATTTTATAGCTACTTTACTAGATGGCGTTGTTAAGCAACCGAGCAAAGCTCGGTCAGCCAGATATTAAACGTACAATTAATAATTAACTCTGGCCTCTTCTGATCGTGTATATACTCAACAAAACTATACTCTTCGCTCGACTTTAAATAGCATACCGTATCTACATTTACATTATTGGTGTCTTAGCTCTCCGAGTGAGACCGGAAGTCTCACTCGGAGTATTATGTCAATCCGTGAACGACTGTTTTAGCCAAGCGCTTATAATGTATCTTCTCAGATTTTGAACTGGGTTCTCAGTACGGAAACAGAACGCTATCGGTTATGTATGTTCTCACGACCGGTAATTCGGTCCGCGTACGTCTTAATAACATGACGGTGGCTAATCGACTCCGTCTCTTACTATACGCCTCTAGGGCGAGGATTTCCGAACGTGGCGCTCTCTTGCTCTCCGGGTGAACTTATTGTAATAACGTTTGCAATCTATTCTATATGCGGAACAACGTTTACAATGTTTTGGTATCCATTTCGTGTCATTTTACTCATTCTTATATTCCCATTGATCTTTCTATGTTTCATTTAGAGGTAGCTCTGTCATGTTTTTCTATCGGTCGAAATGTCACCAATCGTGTTTTTGTCTTGTGGGTGATGCACTAGGAAATGTCCACAACTATAATATGTATGAACTTCAAAACTACATATCAATAGTTCTTCAGTTATTAAAGTACGGTCAGTTACAAAATCGGGATAATCGGGAATGCCCCCCCTTAATGCAATCACTTGGTACTTTACTGCAACTAATTAAATAAATAATTATTGGTGGACTTTCGACACAGCACTATCTCACCCCGAACTGAGCCAAACCTTGTGATATGGGAACCAGATAGCTAGTGTACATCTTAATATACCTTCTTCTCTCAAACTGAAACTAATTCCTGAACCCATTCAGAGTGGGTACGCTGTGTTTGCCCTTTTAAGTACGTTGTAAAACCACCTTCGGGTCTCTTCTGAAAACAACGAGACGGGACCTGCTTGTCGTACTCGGCTTAGGGAAGACTACTCTACATTTTTCCGCTTTAAGCTTTACTATCAGATACTAGCTTATAACTTTTAGACTCTCCTATATTTGTATGACAAACAAATTAATTTTCTTCCTTTCTATTTCGTTTATGGCCTAAATCTACAATTGCCTTCACATTAAAGGTTATTAACTTATAGTTCTTCCATACTTTTTTGTCCACTTGCAATGTTTAGGATGTTTTAATGGTATTAGTTGCATTCATTGTCGACGGGTACAAAATTCTTAGGTATGGCTGCAGTTCTGGTCTGTGTGACCTTACCGACGGCATTTTATGTACCGTGACCATGTTTCCCGTTTTTATTTCTTTTTTATTTACAGTTAAAACATATTAATAATTAATAATAATTTTGCCATTGGTCCCCGCACTAGGACAAGCCTGTATCGCGGGAGGCCGAATACAATATACACTTTACTTAGTTTAAACCACAAATATGTTACAGTAGCAGAGCAAAAAACAAAAAGGGAGATTTAATTTGTTCTACATGGGCGATTTTATTTTTAATTTGTATATAATATAACTTAGTGTTCGCTAAGTTATTGTACACCGCCGTCTTTAGTTACACCGATTGTTTCTCCGATTTTCCTTGTATCCTTTCCATCCAAAGGTTGTCTGGAAGAGATCGCTCTTAGCGATAAAGCCGCCAATTGTACCAATTTTCTATACTTGTTTTGTTTTTCTTCGTGTACAATAAAGAATTTATCTATCTATCTATTTGCACTTGTGGTGTTCGTACTGATTCCGCTGGGGCATATGACCGATGCCATCCCCAATAATAGTATTTTTAATTGTCTCATTAGTGTAGTCAGTAATATTTTGGAGATATTTCTATACTTCTTCTGGCTCCTTATAGCCACTATCACTATCTTGTAGATAGGTATCTACGTTCGTCCTCTCGTTATAATCGTAGATTCCGTGAGTCAACTGCCCGTTTGCCGGTGAACTCGCACCTGTTTACGAGCGTCATTTTGTCATATTAGCTCTCCTCGATCATCGAGGGTTTCATTCACGCGAGATTTTCGGGCCAACATTTCAGTGAGTAAGCCTCTATGGTTATGTCCGCATGAGAATGCGGCAATAAGTTTATTCTCTAACTCGGTCAATGTGTATTTTACTGTCATCATTATCAATTCCTCATATCACTTTCTTTCTCATAATCCTTCCAGTTTTGGTAACGCATAGAAAAAGGTTTGTCGCTCCGTCCATTCAAAGCGAGAGCAGACTTATCTACTTTAGCTAACCAGATCTTCATAGACCTAAACTAACTTCATAGCTAACCAGAATTCTTTGTAATTTACTATTAGGATCAAACCCATTTTGAGATCCTTGTAAACCTAGTCCAACAAAACTAGGAGCCCCGGTGTTCGAGTTGCATCCGACTCGTCGTTATAGGTAGGTACCCTTTTGACTTTTCAAATTCTTTGTTGGAGTGAGATCATCAGAGAATAACAAATTTAAAGTAAAATCAATGGAAAAGGTAAGGAGGAAAGTGAAAGGAAAGGAAGACACACACATATGAATATCTGAAATCAATTTCAACTGTTAATATAAGCATGTATCATGCTTCATCATCATCATCATCGTCATCATCATCAACATTGGTTTCTCATAATCAATCATAATGGCGTCCCAGCTTCGCCATTGAACAATGTTACCAAGGCTCGATCTGGATTATGTTTATTATACTCTACAGTATACCCTTATATTCTTATATCATGAAAATAATCACCAATAAAAATTCGGTCATCAAAACTATTTTACTTGGATGCATTGTTGATTATTATAATAACAACTGAAAAGATCCAAACAACTCGACATTAGCAAATTCGTGGCAACCCCTATCGGCCACTGAACAGTAATAAATAAAAGAAGAAGAAGATCCAAACAATTCAAAGTCAATGGATTTGTTGTTTTTCTTTATATACAATCAAACATCAAAATCAAGGTCATTTCGAGCCTGAAATGTTACTTGTTAGCTGAAACACTTGTTATGTACCTAATTAAATGTATGTCACCAATGTTGCTAACTTGTGTTATGCTGTAAATTTTGAATGGTACCGACTCTTCAACACACACCAATTATTAAAATGCACACAAAAACCATGTACAGAAACCATCTCAAATTAAATAAGTTCCCTTTATTATATTATCATGATTCTTATATTATGCTGTACTTAATTTTGTCAAGAACCCAACTCTTCAACTCGTAACAACTATCTCCATACATAAGTAAAGCCCCATACCATAACTAGTTTCAGAATAGACTAGGTTCAAGTCACAATTGGTCACTCAATTGTCTCGCGCTTGAAATTCAAAAAGAACCCAACACGGTTATGTATTAATTTCAGGTCATAAAACTGCTATTAATCATTAAAAAAAGTCACTTAATGACGTTAACATTTGGTAATATACCTAAGGCTATTATAAAACTGCTTTCTAATAAATTCAAAACAAAAATGTATAATTGGTTAGTCGATAAGTATGATTTTTCATTTTCATAAAGTTACTTTTTTATTTTAATCATAATATAATATGTTTAATTTTAAATTGTATTTTATAATGCTTACTATATATAAAAGTATTTGGTAATTATTTATTGAAAGCATAAGTATATTTTAATTTCCAACATGTAATTTTCTCTATTACTTATATTTGCATGCTCGGTTTTCTGACAAAGTGAGATTCATTATTTATAATATCATCATAATTGTGCCATACTTCACACAAATAAATTATTTCATTTCATTTCAAAGCTCAATTACAACTTTCAAAACCATTCGATGAATTCCAAAATAAAGCCAATTGGTTTATTGCGGTTAATTTTTAACTTTAAGGCATAATTTAGACATCAATAAAATAGAACATGCTCTCTGTGTAGACTCAAGCGCAGATAGTTTAATATGCCAGGGAGGAACTTATACCATTTTTTTTTTATTTACTCATCTATTGATTCAGGGCTTCCAGTTAGTTGGTACCTATATCACAATTTCTACCAAAAAAAATACAATGATAATCCATTTCTTGCGCTTACGCCTTGAAGTTATTCATCCCTTGATTTAGGAAGCATCCAACCATAATAGATTACAAATCAATTAAAAGGCCAAGTTATGACATAATCCCTATTTATGGGTTTAGTCAGAGAATTAGTATTACTTACATGTCTACTTACCGAGCTATGTAA
Source organism: Plemyria rubiginata (assembly GCA_963576535.1). Classification (NCBI taxonomy): domain Eukaryota; kingdom Metazoa; phylum Arthropoda; class Insecta; order Lepidoptera; family Geometridae; genus Plemyria; species Plemyria rubiginata. The sequence goes on from OY754917.1 coordinate 3,008,428, forward strand.
GTAATATTTACCTCTATTTCTTCCTCACACATAATGGACCATCTTAGTCTAAATGTGGATACGGGAGTCCAAGACACAAGTAACCTCTATTTCTTAATAAGGTATGGTTAGCTGTTCCAGTTTACCATGTTTTATTGTTTATCTTCAAATCTAGTTTCTGCCATCAACAGGAATCCTGCTTGATAGGTCAACCTTCCCGTACCCTAACTTTTATACAATTATTTATCACTCAGTATTCCAATCACACATTCATTGAACCTTTATTATTAAAGCATACGTAAAAAAACCAAAAACATCAAGAAGTAATCTTTGAATCTATCATCATATTCACAACATTAAATAACATTACCTATGTAGATTACATACCAAACATAGGATTCTGTCCATGTTCCCAAGTAACCTGATCAACTTGTTGTAGCTGCTACCATGGCAGTAGCCAGCTAAAGCGCCGGCTTCAACTATATTTACATTGTAAAGTGCTTCAAAATAGCCAAGTACCAAAATCTTGAGTACCTGCACACACACCTCGACATTAGATAGTATTTGTGTCTGCAAACCCTTTTTCCAGTAGGAAGCCAGCATTGTACATAATAGGATGACAAGTTGAGTACCAGGAAATTCTGCATAATTGTTTTACCTTGTTCTTCGCAATGAACGTGGGTGCACACTTCTGATTTGTTAAATCAATCAAACAAGTGAGGCTGTAGTTAAACTAATTGTATATTATCAGCGTATTACATCCATAGAACTATCAAAACCTGCGGTAATTCTACATTTCAGAACCATCGCTCATAGCTATTTTTCCAAGAGTCCCTGAAGCCATCCTGCTTCTTCTTTTTTTTTGTTTTGTAATCGATAGTCGTTATGTGAAATAACATCTATCGATTACAAATATCGACTCCAAGCTTATAAACTACTATTTATGTAATTGTGAAACTTATAATTAATTAACAGAAATAAGTCAGAAATGATGGGTACTCCACGCCCTTAACGGATCTAGCACGATTTTTCCTGTAACCCATACAGGGTTACAGGAAAAATCGTGCTTAGAGTTAGACGTGCAATTTAAACAAATATACGTTTTCACAATTAGGCCATAAGATATCTCAGGAGAAATCTATGAAGCTTGGGGATCAAAGTCGTGAATCTGTTTGTTATTTTTTATGTGATTCTTGTGATTTAACTAAGTAATAAATATAGTTTACCTCGACGACCTCTGTGGCGCAGCGGGCGAGAGCCTGCCTGCGACGCAAGAGGTTGCGGGTTCGATTCCCGCCGTGGAACAAATTTGTGTACGATCTGCAGAAATTTGTTCCGATGGTCTGGGTGTTTTCTATGTATAATAAAAAAAATATCTATCTATGTAAGTATATAATGTATTAAATATATCAGTTATCTAGTACCCATAACACAAGCTTTGAATAGCTTACTTTGGGGCTAGATAGTGCTGTGTGGATTGTCTAGCATTATTATTATTATTATTATTAGTTTGCCTTTTATTGACTAAAACAAGTATTGTGCCATTGCGTCTTGCATACCACTGTCCCGGTTGCCTTGACACAGGTATGACGGTCACAATTTGATCAGAGAATGTTGGTGTTGGGTCTCTTGTGGTAGGTAGGTAGATATATCTAGTGGTAGGTACTTTAAGAGTAGAGTAGTAGATACAGTAGAAGTCTTTGTGAAGGGTTCGTCCAGGGAAGCACACCAATCCTTTTTCTGCCGCCAAGCAGCGTTGCTGTGTTTCGGTTTGAATTGTGTGTGAAATTACAGGCTCATGAGGCTTAACATCTAAATGTCTAAAGTTGATGGACGCAGGGCATGCTTCGTAGGGCACGTTCATATAGTACCACTTACCTTATAAGGTAAATAACAATAAATAACAATATTAACTCGGTGGTTTACTACTAATTCAAAAATGAGAAAGTTTTGAACCTAACTGAAGCTATTATAAGTCCTATAACCCAATAACGAACTAGTGGAAGTCACGTCAGTCTATCGCGTGTCATTTGAATTACCCGACTGTACACACAGACACATGCCAATCTGTAGGGGTGGGTTGTCACATTCCATTTACGTTACATCCCTGTGACGTAGCCAGGCAAGGGGCAAAATGGGGCCCCAAAAAAAATAAATTAAAAATAAATTAAAAAAAATATATTTTTTGCCCCAAAAAAAGGGGCAAAAAATATATTGCATACATTGCAATAAGATTTTCAAATTGAAAATCTTATTGCAATATATTTTTACGATACAAACACGATCCTTGTTATTGTTGCAGCACACTAACGCATACATGGTATTATTAATACTTTAGATTTGCTGTAATTTAAACGGCACCGTACCCTTTGAAGCGTGACCCAGCGTTGCCGCTCGGCGACAGAAATAGGCATCGTGGTAGGTAATATCTTGGCACCAAGATAGCTAATTGTCAAAAGTATTTTATTCATTTATTTAAAATCTTTCACACTAAATAATGTAGTGCTAGAGCTTAATGCTAATAGCAATTTTGATCCCATGCATGTAAAGAATGGTGTAGCATGTTTTTATTAAAAAAAATTGGTTTTAAAAATTGGTTTTAACACCATTATGGAAAATCAAACTTACGTACCTACCACTGATTCTTATAAACTCTACGGTCTCAATCACCCATGTTTAGTACAGCAAATCTGAATTTAGTTTTTCGTATTTAGTTATTCGTAACGCAAGGCCTTTTTTTGTGAGGACGCGTGAGCTCTCATCATACCCGATAGAAGTGCTTATCGAATCTCCATAAAAAAGTCTGACGTGTTACGAAAAACAAATTCAAACTCGAGGGGACGCTACGTAACGTCCCGTAATTGGTCCGTTTAATTACCTTCACATGGTGATATGAGTACGAGTAATGGCGCTAGTTAGTTGGACTGTGATTTATACTCCGGGCTTAGGAACACCTTTGTAAAATGGAGTTGTATTCTGAGTAGAATGTGTTCCATAGCGAAGCGCTGAGCAGAAATAATGAAATAATTTGTGGTAAAACTAATACAAGAACCAATAGATTAACCATTTCAGCTGTACAATAACATTATTTATGATAAGATAAGATAACAGCTTCACGACTTTGATCCCCAGGCACGGTAGATATCCCTTCAGATCTCCCAGTACCAAGAAGGTACTAATTCAAGATTCTTTGAGGATGTCTAAGGGGGGTAGTCAGAGGTACGTCCAAACATTACATTTGGCACATACCCACATTTTGCAGTAGTTAGTATTCCATACGTGACAGGTTGCAAGCCCATCGCCGCCATCGCATTATTTATGATAGTAGTATAATGCTATAATGTACGTGTACGTCCGAATTGGATAATCAATCTAAGTTGTGAGAGAGAGAAAAGAAAAATCAGAAGAATCGTGGTATGTAATCGAGCTTGGCAAAAATTTTGTCACCGCTAAAAATCGTCTCCGTGTGTGTGAGTATTGTGTGTGAGTTCTACTAAGAAGTTCAAGTGGTAGTAAGTACTCCATGTTAAATTAAGTACCATGAATAAACCTTTACTTGCGCCAGTTTCTGGCTCTTGGGGATTTATACATTTCACCTCAAACAGTTCGTCAATTGACTTCTTTCCCATTTCCGTTAGGTATAATGAGCTCACTTTGATGTCAAAAAAGTTAAAACTCAAAGGAAATCACAGAAAACTGGTTTCTGGGGAAGAGAAAATAAGTTGATAAAGAACTAACCCTTCTGTGCCAGCTTAAGAGGCTGACAACATCAAACAGCTACTCACTCGCACGTTTCGACTAAACCCATTTTATCACTTCAACATTTATGTTGAAAGCGATTTTTCGAATATGGGTTTTTAAATCCAAAACGTGCGAGCGAGAAGATGTTTAATGGTTGTCAGCCTTTTAAGGCGAAGACTGCTACAAATGCACCTCTCGTTTGCTCTTTTCAACATTTGGAAATATATAAAATCAACGAACATTTATGAAAAAATCGCAATCCACCAAATTGTGCGCAATCACATCGCACACAGTTCAGCAAACCTAACTTTGAACCAAACAAGTTTATTAATACAACTAACTGATAGAACTAGCAGGTTGCCAGTGAACACATGTGGCTTATCATCTCTCTCATCCTACATATAATAATATCTTACTACTATTATAAACGCGAAAGTTTGTAAGTATGGATGGATGTTTGTTACTCAATAACTCTAGAACGGCCGAATGGATCGGGATTAAATTCGGCACAGAGATAGAATATAGTCTGGTTTACGCTACTTTTTATCCCGTGGGAATATCGGGTGAAACCGTGGGGTGCAGCTAGTACTATATAAAGATTACCTGCGATGACATGTATGTAAAATAAGAGATGAAAGACCTACTTTGAATTTAAATAATGCGAAATTCGAATTATAGACAGTTATAATACAAGTACATAATAAGAGAGTTTCAAATTTAATTAAACAAAATCGCGGTCTTTCCGCATCTTGCAACTTTTTTTGTATTCGAAAGAAAAAGTTTTTAATTTCGGATTCTTCGAAACTCGAGATCGTAATATCGTTTCCTTTGTCGAAATTGCTGGTTCAGTTCAAACGCCATTTTATAGTTAATTTTGGATGTTTTTTGTTTGATACAAAACCTAAACCCAATGAAAATACTCTCCCTAAATCCTACTATTATAAACGCGAAAGTTTGTAAGTATGGATGGATGGATGTTTCTTACTCTTTCACGCCGGAACGGCTGAACGAATCTGAATGAAACTTGGCAGAGAGATAGATTATAGTCCGGAATAGCACATATGTATCTTCTGAATTGACAGATGGCGCTGTGTCATGTCAACAAAATAGCTCCGCGTATTTTTAATCGTTAAAATAGTTAAAAACAAGTAATTATTATTTTGGAACACTAAAAAGTATTTTTAACGAAGTGACTTACCTATAAAATCGTTTGCAGTGCATAAAACAAACGTTAATTGTGACTAATAAGACTTCAAAAGAGTGAAGATAAATACCATAAGGAGGACACCTGTAACACTGTGCACACAAGTATTTTAAGTGTAATACCAACCGTGAGTTATTACAGTTATTACAACGCCAATTTGGATGTCTTTACAATGATTTCTCGCTTTGATTGAATAATAAACTTGAACAATTATGTTCGACTAGCTATGATAATCTAGATGCACCCTCATTATAAAATAAACTAAAAATAATATTGACTGAGTATAAGATCAGTAATTTCGAGCGCTCAACAAACTAGTCTACTGGTACAGCGTGCAGTACGACGGACTGCCATTCAGTGGTCGGGAGTTCAGAACTTGCTTGTGGACGCTATTATAAGTTTTTGCACTTTCGAAAATTTTTCATAATGAATACTAGACAAGGACTAAGGCGTGAAATAGAAGCGAAATTAAAATTGACACTGAATAAACTCGAGCAAACGATGGATTTGAATAATAAGCTAATGCTTGAGAGAGACGAAAGCGAGTCAGAAATAAGGAGTGTCATTGATAAAAATACGCAACTAAAAACACAACTTCTCAGCAAAGACACCGAACTAAAAGTTCTACGAGACCAGCAACAACTCTTACAGACAATTGTTGATACCCACACTCATTGTGAAGATACCTTAGAAAATGCGTTTGAACATATTCAAACACTACAAAAACAACTAGCTGAATCAATAAGTAGTAACAACCACATGCAACATGTCATAAATCAGCGAGACCAAAATAGGATGCAGGAGCTTTTTAATAAATTGGTTACTAAGCGCCCAGTTGCGACCGTCGATTACACTTCCCTGTGTAAAAATATCTACAAAATAGCATCTGCTCAAAATTCTAATAATAAAAGGATACATACTCACAGAAAAAAGAGAAAACAAAGTAACATGAACAAAAAGATGATTATAAATCTAATAAATGAGAAAATAAAACTTAAAAAGGACCTGAAAAATTATGAATATGTTATAAGCAATTATGAACATGATTATACAAAAAATATGGAAAAAATTAACCGATTGGAATCAGATCTACAAAACATGCACTACAAATCACAAAACGAAATAAAAGAACAGATTGCTGCTATCGATGAATTAATACAAGTTAGTTCGTACAACCTCAATCTTGTGGAATCAATGGCCGTCGGGTCGGCAAATATGGTCAAAAACAGTTGTGAAAAATCCACTAAGCCTTTGAGGGCTTGCCCAAAGACCCCATTAGGCTGCAGTAAATCAACGCAAGCTGCGACGGATACGGCGGTGCAGGACCAGAAGCTGGCTCCTGCGTTGCCTAATGGCATTATAAAAGTATTCAGCGATGGTATAGGAGTCGACTTCGGAACAATCTTATTAAATTATTCAAATAAATTGGTTATTAATAATTGCATGTCAAACATCTCCTATAGCCGCCTAATAAACACTATCGTAAATGAGAAACATGAAAAAGACACTGACTTAGTAATCATGATGGGAGATAGTTCAAGTGTGACTAAGTATGAGTTAATTCAAAGCATTGAGAAATTGCTTGAATTGCGATCAATGGGAAATATTGTGAAAATTGTCATTGGTGCTTTTCCCTATTCGAATCAATTACATGATAGGCATAATAAGAGGATACATCATCTCAATAATATCCTTTGTAACTTGATAGCCTGTAATAGCTATGAAAATGAGCTGACTTTCCTCGATGTTAATACATACATTCATAACTTTATTTTGACGCCGACAACATTGAATCTGTCAAAAAGGCAAAAGCATAAACTAGCAAATGTAGTCTCATTTATATTGAATTCTGACAGTATAAATAATTATGGACAGAATGGGCTAAAGCTATTAACTAGAAATCTAGACACGACAATGGGAGGATCTTGTAAAGATTCTTCGGAACAAACAATACAGGGTCTTCCTAGCAATGTAGTTGATAGTGATTCTCTGATATCTTTAAACATCTAGATACGACAACAGGAGGATCTCGCGTAGTTGGCTTAAATGGGCAAAACATGCTGGCTCCTCCTAGCAATTTAGTCAATGGTGCACCTGTCATTTGTGATAGGGGCAGGTCAGAGAACAGTCAGTCACATGTGATTATTCTACTGCACCAAAATATAAATAGATTGTTAGGTAAACTATTGGAAATTGAATTGTTCTTAGAATCAAGTCACTATGATATCTTGTGTTTCTCAGAAACGTTTCTTAAAAATGATAAGATGTCATTTTCACTAAAAAATTTTAGATTAGTAAGTGTTTTCAATCGTAAGTCAGCTGAAGGTGGTGGAACAGTCATCTTTATGAGAAACAATATGAAAGGTAAGGAACGCAAAGACATTGTTAGTCTTTCTAAAGATAGGATTTGCGAGCTCTCATGCGTGGAAACGGACAAGCATCTTATCCTATGCGTATACAGTCCACCGTATGCACCATTTTTTCCATTCCTAGATGTCCTCGAAGAAGCTCTTAGGCGGATCTCTCGTAGTAATAAATCTATCATTATGTGTGGTGATTTCAATATCGACACGCTGGTCGAAACCTCGCACTCATCTACATTTTTAGTACTATGCAAATCGTATAATTTATTGCATCTCTATAATGAACCTACAAGGGTGACAGAAACCACTGCAACTTGTCTAGATAATATATTTCTTGACTGTGACTATCAACACAAAGAGTTAATAGATCGCCTTCCATCAGATCACAGAGGCCAGAGTGTAACTATTTATGGTAAGAAACCTGAGGTTGAGAATGTCATTACTGATAGACCTATAACGAAGTCTCGCATTGAACTTTTTAAAAGAAACATTGATGAAATAATAACCAACCTAAACACTGACGAGTTTTTAGATCCGGATATTAGCTACAAAAATTTCTTCAACAGCCTCTGCATTCAGCACAACTCGATATTTCAGCAAAAGAAAATAAATTTAAATAGGAAAACTACTTTTGGTGACTGGGCCACACCAGGTATATTCAAAAGTCGAAATAAAATGTATTCTTTATACGAAAAAAAGAACTATAATGGAAACAATAAAGTATTTTTGAACTACATTAAACAGTACTCAAAGGTTTTTAAGAAAGTATGTCAAGCAGCAAAGTCTATTTACATACGAAATAAAATTGTTAACTCGAAGAATAAAATTAAAACTGCCTGGAATATAATTAATACTGAATCGGGTAAATACAAAAATAACACTAAACCTAAGATGCTCATAATTAAAGATAAAGTTATTACGGATTCATTAGAAGTGGCAAATGCCTTTGAACGATTTTTCAGTGAGACAGCATTAGAGACGACAAAATCACTTAGTGCCACGCCAGATAAAGCTATTTTACTCCTTAACCAAAATATAGACCCTAAGCCGCCTACACTTTCTTTTTGCCATATATCTGACATTTCAATTATAAAAACTTTTAAAACACTGAAAATTAAAAAATCTGAAGATCTATGGGGTATCTCTCTTAATGTGTTAAAGTTTGCTATAATTGAAATAGCCCCATATTTAGCTGCACTGTTTAACCTGTGTGTTGACAAAGGTATATTTCCTGAGCAAATGAAGTCAAGCAAAGTAGTACCGCTATATAAAACGGGGAGTATGGTGGACCCATCTAATTTTAGGCCAGTTTCTGTGCTTCCGAGCCTAAGCAAAATATTTGAGAAAATCTTGCTAAATCAACTCACTAAACATTTTAATAATCATGATCTATTACATAGCCACCAATTCGGATTCACAAAGGGAAAATCTACGATTGATGCAGGTTCTAAATTAATTAAATTTATAATTGAAGCATGGGAAGAAAGATGTGATGTCATTGGAGTCTTCTGCGATTTGACTAAGGCCTTCGACTGCGTATGCCATAGAACACTTGTTGGTAAACTTAAACAGTATGGTTTATCGGATATATCCTTGCGACTGATTTCATCATACCTTGCAAACAGACAAATGAGAGTGGAAATAAACGGAGTCAAATCGAATGGCTCAATTACTAAGACAGGTGTACCCCAGGGTTCTATTTTGGGACCCTTTTTGTTCCTCATTTATACAAATGATTTGCCTTATATGATAAAAAAGCAAACCGGAACTGAAATAGTCATGTTTGCTGACGATACATCAATACTATTCAAAGTTAGACGAAATCAAACTGATCTCCAAAACATTAACAAAACCTTAGAATCCCTTGATAAATGGTTTGAAACTAATAACCTCCTACTCAATCCTAATAAAACAAAATACCTAAAGTTTTCACCGCCTAATGTAACACATATTTGTCCCATTGTAAAAATTGGTGATGTAATCCTAGAACCCATTCATTCTACAACGTTTTTGGGTATTACTGTAGATTCAAAGCTACAGTGGGACCCACACATCAAGGTCTTAAGTGCCAAACTGAGCTCTGCTGTTCACGCGGTAAGACAAATTAGAAAGCTAACGGATGTATCTAATGCTAGGCTGGTTTACTATGGATACTTCCACAGTCTCATGTCCTATGGAATTCTATTATGGGGTGCCGCAGCAGGGATCCAATCTATTTTTGTACTACAGAAAAGGGCAGTTAGGGCAATCTACAATTTAAGCTCAAGAGCCTCTCTCAGAAGCGTTTTTCATGAGGTCAATATAATAACCTTGCCTTCGTTATACATATACGAGTGTATAATGTACACGCGTAAATTCATACAAACCTTCGAAAAGAAATGCGATTCACACAAAATTAACACAAGAAACAAAAATAAACTCTTATTTCCAAAATGTAGACTCCAAAAATGTAATAAGTCATTTCTCAGAAATTGCATACGATTCTACAATAAAATTCCAAATGAGATTTTAGAACTAAGTGAGAGAAAATTCAAAAAATGTATCAAGGCTAGCTTAACGAGAGGTGCATACTATAAGTGCAGTGACTACACTAGCGATAAGGATGCTTGGAAAATGTCTGTGTCTGCGCTAGTAAAGCAACGGCTTAGGAACCACCACCAACTTGATTTAGAAAAGTAATATGTAGTAGGTAGCATGCTCGACAAGGCCTCTTTACAGCCGCTAATTCATTTATAATTAATTTATTTCTTTTTTGTTTTACACTTTTAATTGTTTTTTATAAGTAGGTACTTCTATTGTAATTTTTATAATGATATTATTTATGACAAGGCCTATGTACAGCCGCTAAAGTATAGTGTTAACAAAACCAAGAGTCCCCTGTGTTCCAAATGGTGAATAAATGATATGACTATGACTATGACTATGTATGCCACTTTTTATCCCGTGAGAATATCGGGATTTGAATCTGCGCGGGTGAAACCGCGGGGCGCAACTAGTATACTACTAGTGGCTCTGTGAGCTGGTAGACCTCGCGAGCACACTAAAAGTGAGCAATTCACTGGCTTAGCGGTAGGTAGATATAATTATTCTGATTTTTGATTCTTTTGATTTTATTGATTTTTATTGTTTTTTTTTAATCATCTTGTGTAGAATGAGGTCCTTAGTGTTTCTCTCAAATTTGATTGAAACCCGTCGATTTTTTGATGAGCTATCCCGTTCATCATGCTAAAGATCCTCATCAGATCTTCACCAAACTTTTATGAGACCAACTTATAGTTACTACCTTTCAAATAAAAAAAGAACAATCGAAATCGGATCTCATTTGGTGGAGATATTCAGTATATGAAATAGCCCCCTTTTTTGCCCCTTTTTGGGGGAAGTACCCCTCCAATCAAAAATCCCCGACGACAAAAAAATTCTAATAAGTCATATAACCTGTGTACCAAGTTTCGTCCAGATCGGTTGAAAAATGCGACCTGTAGAGGAGAACAGACAGACATCCGGACAAACGCATTTTTGGCCAATGTGGAAACTGAGACGCTTCGCTCGCTTCGCTCGCTCGGTCTATAATATACAAACTTATTTAATTGGTAGCTTTATGTTATGTATCACGCGATAACCATGAAACCGATTGTTTCGTCCATATTTTGGATCTGTAATATGGATAGGATTTTTTTTAATTTTAATAAAATTAAATATGTTTGTGAATTTGAAACATTCATGTTTTTTTTTTTTATACAACTCGCTGATGGAACAAGCAGATGGCCCACTCGATGTTAAGTGGTAACCATCACCCACAAACAAAACATTGCCCCGTAGGTCACGCACAATAAAAACGTGCCCCTACGATGCACTGCCCTGCGTCCATCAACTTGAGGCATACAGATGTTAAGCCTGTAATTACACCGGCGACCACACTCTTCAAACCGAAACACAGCGTTGCTGCTTGGCGGCAGAAAAAGGCGTGGCGTCATGTGTTGAACACCAGATTTTAATATGAGTTATGTACATAATATTTTCAAAATAGAAACACTATGAATTCTGTATTTAGCTTACAAACTTATCTTTTGCTTTTGATACCTCGCCACAGTACTTGAGTTAAATGTGAAAGAAATAAAATAAGAGAAAGATTTGTTGATTGAGGTACGAAGGGGACTAAAGTAGCTCTCAGCTATGAGGGTGAGGCGGTAAATTCTCTTATCCATGTTCCAAACCAACAAATCGAGAATGGAATTATCATCCATTTGGAAAAGATCGGTAAGGACCTAAAGATTAATCTTTCGGCCAAACACGTGTTGAACCACGCACATTATGGCCAGAATTGATCTCTCTTCTGCTCTTGTTCGGTTTGCTTATGCAAAAAGACTGAAACTGACGTTTCTTCGGGATCGGGAAAGTAACCGAATGTTTTAAAATAGTCAGAACGGCAATAAAATACGAGAATGAGAAATAAAATTTTATTGGATAGGTACTTACTCTGAACAAATCCATGATAATTATAATATTCGATATACGAACATGAGCATTTAAAATCAAAAGCCGAGCTTTTAGCATGATCGAGATAAATAAATAGTATAATAAGTAATAAGGATTTGCATGTGTATTTGTAATGTAATTATATGCAACAGCACACGCCTCTGCGACAGTGACGTGTCGGCCGCCGTGATGCATAAACCTCGCTCAATCTCCTGGGTGACGTATTAACGATGTAGGTATATTTTTAAATTGCGTACGGAGACAAGAGATAGCATAGAACCGTTTATTCAAACTAGCTCCCTTTTAAGGGGCTGACAAACTTCAAAGTTCTCGCTCGCACATTTCAATATCTAATACCTAAATAATTTGAATACACATCGACTTGAGAACCTCCTCCGTTTTTACGTCGTTTAAAAAAGGCTTGACGTTACGAAAAACAAAATGTAACTTTGTTAAATAAAACTGATACTTGGGGTAGGTACTGCTGTATTTTGGTATATAATTTCATTTGCTCAGCTCTGTTACATGAGGGTATACAAATAAGGGTAGCGCGTCCTAAGGGATGACCGTTTGACATCTCTTTCAAGTACCTATCTGAATGCTATTCTTATGCTATGTTAACTGTGTTTTTACATCATGTCGTGTTCTTTAGCTTTTTATTCGTCTCCTGTGTTTAGTCTCGTGTCTTGTGCCTTGTTTTTTGTGTTATTTGATGTAAACTGTTGTTTCAGTAAATCGCACTCTTTTTTACCTTGGCCTCCCGCGATACAGGCTTGTCCTTGTGCGGAGACCATCAGTAAACATGTGTGCTCGGTACTACGGTAAGTTTTTGTCCGTCTATAAGTTATAAGTCGCACTATAAGTCCATTTATAAGTCGCGTGTATTGTGCGTGCGCTGTTTATAAAGGCATGTGTTGAGCGTAACGTTTTTGCAACGCGCCTACGAAATGTGCCCAACGCTCTTTCTCAGAAGCAGCAATAAGTCGACAAATTATCTGTCATCTACATAATATTATAATCTGTTCTCTAGAATACAAAATTATACCTTACGATGTTTTCCTTCACCGATGATTCATCGATGCATTGTTTCATTTTTTTAAAGAGTAAATCCCAATAGTGAAAGTGCCAACGCGGATTCGAAACCACGAACCTTCGGTCAGAAGGCGCCGCGCCGCCGGGTCATTCCCACTAAACCAGCTAGCTAAGCTAGGTCTAAGCGTGCCTGTCAAAAGTCGCTTTATAAACTGTCTGTAGTGTACGATTCAAATTCCTTGGTAGTGTAGGTAGGTACGCTTGCTTTGTCCTCTCTCGCCTTCCCAGGATATTCGACGCTGGGTAGTTTGGACCTATTAGGAAACCACTTAGTTTGGGATCAAAATTACAAGGTATAGTGCTACGCCAGTGACCGAAAAAATGAGGAGTAATAGGTTAGCGTGGTATGGGCATGTTATGAGAAGGGATGAATGTCATGTAACGAAAAGAGTGTTAGGAATGAATGTAGATGGATTAAGGAGTAGAGGCAGGCCAAAGAAAAGATGGATGGATTGTGTGAAAGATGACATGGGAAAGAAAGGAGTGACTACTGAGATGACGAATGATAGAGGAAAGTGGCGAGAAAAAACCTGTTGTGCCGACCCCACATAAAGTGGGATAAGGGCAGGAAGAAGAAGAAGAGCGCTACGTTGATAGCTGGTTAGAAAGCGTTAGGTTCAGGTCAGGACGCACCTAAGATTTATAAGAGTTATAATATAAGAGTTTAATTATTTATGGCTACATAGAACCTTATTCTTATAAATTTTTATATTTGTATATTATAGCGTTACCAGAATGTACGTTTTGAAAAATTCAAATGAAAGTTATGATATTTTTCACAAATGGTGTTTTCTAATACTATCATATTATGGATTTTATATGTTTTTCTGTAGTGTAGTAAACACTATAAAACTAATAAATAATTATCACAACAAGGTTCTTCTAGCATGCGTGTCAATTACGCGTATTGTCTCCCAAATAAATATCAGATTATGTGAAAGAATAGGTGTTTGTGTGTACACTGAAGAACTTCAGTGTATTCTTCAGTGTTCACCCAGGCTCTGGAGCCTGGGTGTTATGTTGTACCTACTACGGGTGGGATGTCTGTTCGGTGTCCCAAATAAAAAATATTTACGACCGGGACCCACAAACTTACGATCCGTAGGTAGATGGTTTTACCAACACTAAACCACCGGTGCAATAAAAAAAGAAGCGTATAAGCGTGTTTCCTGTGTTTGTTGGTTCAGTCGGCTGCAGTTGAAGCGTGGTTCGCCTGATAGTAGTATTTTTGTGTTTCACAAAAAACAGCACATTTTACACTGAATTTATATATTTTTTACAACAAATAAATTTAATTATCTTTTAAAGAAAAATAAACGATGTTTGAAAAATTTGCAAACCCAAAGACCCGATAAAGCTATTTTAGCAAACGAGAGACCCACTCAGAGCCATCAAAATACCTTTCGCCGTCATAATTACCCGGAGAAATTACCCGAAAGTGTAATTCCAGTGGGAAGTATCATCAGAAGCAGAAGTTGATGACTGAGACAGTTTTTACCATAGTATGAGCCGAAAATAAACTTAAATTATTAATTAGGTTAGATTTAGGTGCAAAAAGGCTCACGGCATGTTGACGATTTAAAATATAACTTCCGAAAAATGATGAAAAATGACGAACGAAAAATGGTAAATACCAATCTTCAAAAATAGGTTTCTTACCTGCTATACATTGGTCTATACATTGGCTTGGTCGCCTGTAACACGTTTCAAAGTGATGTTTTGATTCAAATTAGTGAATACTTTTTAAGTTGAAAATGGCATTAAATTTTATTAAGTTTATCTTAAATTATAATTATAATGGTGCTCTTGCTTTGAAGAGACTCAAGTTATTTAACTTATTTATTTAGCTGACTGTACCTACATAACTAAAACAGACTAAAGCTTCGTTCTCACGCGATAAAACAACAGCCAAATAATGCCTCTTGTAATAAAAGCAGACGTTAACGAAAGTAACAATCAATTAACGGCATCGAAACCCAGCATTATTTTATAACTTAAACGAATATAAACTTGAGTCGATAGCCAGCCGTAACTTTACGTAATAAAGATCATTTTTCAACGACATGACAATTAATCAATAATTTCATAATTTTTTTTAGTTTAACGCGGCGTGATTCAGCACATATTATCGTATAGGAAAGAAATAATAAGCTAAATTTATCCAGGCGACTTATCGACGCGACGCGTGACCCGAGGGCTGGTGAGTATCTGGCTCAGCGTATCAGCATTGCCATTCAGCGTGGCAATGCAGCCAGTATCTTGGGTACGCTTCCGACTGGCACTGATTTGGATCAGTTGAGCTATCTATAGATCGTTTGCAACGGTCTGCAGATAGCTCAACTGTTTCATATGTATTTTGTATATTTTGTACATTTTGTAAATAATTGTAACTATTAGTTGTAATTTTCTTTGTCAATAAGCTAAATATGAATTGAATTAGTTAATTGACTCAGGCGTGACTTTCTTTCAGCTCAGCGCTCGACGAGGTAACACGTTCGGTGCACAGCGGGTCAATTTCCTGAAGATGCTTCGTAGAGAAGTGAAACACGTGTCGAAGTCTAATTAAGTTTATTCCAGCTTAAGGAGATTAGATCAGCGGATAAGTACTACATATTGCTTTGTTCGAGTTAATTTATATTTTTTTTATGAATTGAATTCTAAAGCTCAATGGTCTTAGAAGTAACAGGTAGTGTCTACCGAGCCGGGACATAACCGTAAGCTTGATAAATGTTTATCTCGTTGGGGTCGAACCCACGGCCTAGGGCGCAGAAGGCAGAGCTATAACAAACTGGGCCGTGAAGGCAGTTAAAAATAAATTTATTTTCATACATAACAATGCTAACGTATCTAGCCAAGTGTAAGCCTTCCAAGCGCAGTAACTATCCTCTAGTACTCTAGTGCACTACTTTGGCTATTCGGGAGTACCCGGAGGCAAAACTAGGGCATCTAATAACATCTACACCACTACAATTTTTATTTTTTATCTTTATTATATAAAATAGGTCTAAAATTAGGTCTTTTGCTGTTTAATGTTGTTATTTTTCATGTTGACTTGTATTGTAAAAATTTGGTGCCTTTAGAATGTAAAAAAATTAAATCTGTTCATATTTTTTTTGTGTGTTGTAAATAAATAGTAGTTCTTTTCTTTTATACTTTTTTTTTATTTTTTTTATTACACAAATCTCCTATTACCTATAGTCTCTACAATGGTAATGTAAATATGGACATGTGCCAAATGTTTGGACGTTCCTCTGACTACAACCTTAGACTTTTGGTACTAAGAGATCTGAGGGGATATCTACCGTGCCTGGGGATCAAAGTCGTGAAGCTGTTTCAGTTTTAGTTATACTCGCGACTTCGCCCGTATTGACATTGTTATTAATAATTTTGGAAAACTCTACCTGAATGAAATCATAACAATTATGGCAGTATTTTAATTTTTCAATAAGCTTGGTCCGATTGAGATGCGAACTTCAAAAGTCCTTTTCTTGTGTGCGTACGTACTGCAAAGAATTCATCAAGTCTTGAATTAGACGCTTGAAATTAGTTAGGATTAATAGTATTTTATTATTATTTAAATTATTTTATTATTTTATAGGAAAATAACACACAAGCGAAGTCGCAGAAAAGTCTCAGAGAAACAGAAACAACATTTGTATCAACTTGCTGGAGCTACAAAATGCGTAGCTAGTTGCTACAACTTGTAGCACGTCTACAAAACCTCGTTTCTCGTAGACGTGCTACGCTTTTTCGCTCTCTCGAACAAATTGTTAGCTTGAAACATAAATTATATTAGGTATTAGTTATACCTGATGTAATTTATCGTTTGAGATTTATTTTTCCTTCGTTTTGAGCATCAGTGTCGTTTTCAAGGGTAAAGAGTACACCCGAGTTCTTTGATAAACAGTTTTGTTTTAACAAAGGTCTAACAAGCATGTACTGAGGTGTTGGGTGGATTGATTTCTGATCAAGAAACGATAAAACGGTAAAGTTCTGAACTTTTTGTTGTAATCGAAGAAATAGTCTACATAATGAGATGAGCTGGATATAGTGGATTTAGAGAATAGGGTCTGGATTTTTGCATTTTGTCTGCATAGTTGAAAAGCCAAGACTCAGCTTCTATGTCTAGTTCGTACACCAGGCGCTGTTTTTCAGTCTTTCTAAGAACTTGCTGTAAAACGCAGTGAAAAATGAAAGCAAGAAAGAATTAAATGCACCAGCCGGTAACCCAGAGCTGTGGCTAAGGCCGCGCGAGCAATTTGCCTTATATTCCGGGCAGATGGACCATTTGCCGGAATATCCTCTCTATGGTCGGGATGCCGGTGAAAGAATTCAATAACGCCTTCAGTATAAGGCGTGTTTTGCAGCTGAAGTATTCAGCACTGGGAAATCCGAGGAGAAAAATCTAGATCGACGATCCTATCGGAGAACTGGTCCACGGCCGAGCCACGTTCTGGCATGTATTACTTCATACAAATAGCATACCATAATGTTTGAACGTGCCCCGGCCGGGGCCCGTACGGGGCACGGCCCGGGTGCGACAAGTTATAGCGTGAATCATACTATTCATACCTGCCGTGCAAGTACCGTTTTAATCGATCGTTTATTTGACATATTTTAGAATCGTCAAAAATTCGCTAAAAATAACTGTTAGCATTTAACATTAGTAGCATTATAACATTTATGTTGGCAATTATTATCTGGCTTACCCATCTACATCTACACTAATATTATAAAGAGGAAAACTTTGTATGTATGCACGTATGTATGTTTCGAATAGGCTCAAAAACTACTGGTCCGATTTCAAAAATTCTTTCACCATATGAAAGGTAGATTACCCTTGAGTAACATAGGCTACATTTATTGCTGGAAAAAATTAGGGATCCTTACTAAAACATAAAAAATGTAACCCAAGGTGTAATATAAAATGTCTTTCATTGCATGCGCTGCGGAAACTATTGACGATAGAACAAAAAAATGTTCTGCAATATTATAGAATACATCATTATCTACACTTAAGTTAGCGATAGCATATGTCTAACTATTTTAGTTATGTTACTATAACTACTTTTCTACATTTTAAATGTTGATAAAAACGCCGACCAAAATCAGACCATGTTATCTATGTCTTTATATTAATCCTTATTCAAATAAATCATTTTGTATGCAAGGCTGTTTCAATACCTGTAGATTACTTCTTGAATTTTTCAAATCGGACATTCCATTCAAAAGATATTACGAAATTAAAAACTTTAGTGCGCCTTAGAAAGCGCGACAGCGAGGAGAGTTCTCACTCAGCATGGGCACAAAGGTGAAAATACACATGCCCGTAGCTGGCACACTTGCATGCAAGCTACAGACACATACGCTAATTGGCATGCCTGTACCTGGCATGCAAGTAGTTAGCACAACATTCTATTTTAGGTCGGGTACTGGCATCCACGTGACGGAGGGGTCTCGGGGGGCTACGAAACCGGCATGTGTGATTGTCGCTACAGGTACAGGCATGCCAGTACCTGACGTGTTGGTATGCCACGTCACCGAGGGGACGCGGGGGGCTACGAAACCGGCATGTGTGAACGTCGCTGACCTGACGAGTTAACTTGCAAATGTATTCACAATGTGTCCGTAAATCCTGCATGCCTGTAACTTGCATGCCCGCTACTGTTCCATTTTACTGGCACGTGTATTTTTACCTTCGTGGGCTACGAAGCGCGGGAGTCTTAAGTTTATCCTGAAATATTGAAAAAAATTATGTCCACCCATGCGAAGCTGGGACAGGCCGCTAGGTCTACGGCTCTGGGAGCCGTAGACCTCGCGAGCATACTAAAAGTGAGCTATTTGAGGAATGTAATGTGCAAGTGCATTTTCCGTTTTGTGATTTTTTTGATCTTTTTGATTTTTTTTGCATCATCTTGTGTAGAATGAGGTCCTTTGTGTTTCTCTCAAATTTGATTGAAAACTATCGATTGTTTGATGAGCTATCCTGTTCATCATGCTGAAGATCCTTATCAGATCTTCGCCAAACTTTTATGAGACCAATTTATAGTTACTACCTTTCAAATAAAAAAAGAATAATCAAAATCGGATCTCATTTGGTGGAGATATGCAGTATATCAAATAGCCCCCTTTTTGCCCTTTTTTTGGGGGAAGTACCCCTCCAATCAAAAATCCCCGACGACAGAAAAATTCTAATAAGTCATATAACCTGTGTACTAAGTTTCGTCCAGATCGGTTGAAAAATGCGACCTGTAGAGGAGAACAGACAGACAGACAGACAGACATCCGGACAAACGAATTTTTTGCCAATGTGGAAAGTGAGACGCTTCGCTCGCTTCGCTCGCTCGGTCAATAATTATAAATGTTTGTCCAATTTTAGATATTTAGCGTGTTCGGGGCACCGCAAACAAACAATAACTCGAAGGGAAGTTTCATTAAATCCGTACGTGATCGTAATACTCATTAGTTAGTATTAGCACAGTATCCGCTTCCGGAAATTCGAAGGAACCATGACTAAATAACTAAATGAAGGACCCTTTGGAATGAATAACAAAATATTTTGTATTTACACAAACTTTTAATGAGATGTTTATATTTGGAAACAAGGTTTGTTAATTCTGTTTCTGTCAACAGTATTGTAAAAGTTTTCCACAAAAATGTCTGCAACAATCAAGATATATATATAAATACTTTATCTTGTTCTTAGGCAAAAATTTGGGAGTTTTTGTTTTCTGACTTATAAGAGATGTACCTACATAGTTAGTACATACCAGGTACTATTATGTTGGATGCCTTTTGGTATGAGGGATGAATCACGAATGAATTTGACTTTAGCGGCGTAAACGTATCGTATCCCAAAAATACAATAAGAAGGACGGATAATATCTTTAACGCGTCTAATGTCAAAATGTATTCGTAATAAAGGCCCATAAATTTTGTATTTTCCGATTTTAAAATCGATTGTGTCATTTCAAATATTACTCGCCTTAAAGAGTCATCTTGCGGTCATCATTTTTTACGAAAGAAACAAAAAAATAGACCTGTGAAAAAAATTGTGAAGAGTTATTGCAAAACATGTATCGAAATACCTCAAGGTTAAATTATGATGCTATGAATTTCCATAGATGCCGAAGAGTTTTCATATGTAAATTCTTTTGGACCATTAAATTCGGTGGGGTGCTAGCGAAACGTAATAAAATGCAATAAAAACGATTTAGTGCAGTTTTCCACCCTTTCGAGCACTCATGTACGTACCTACACCCGCGCCCTTTTGATTACTGTCGTATTTCATCCCTGATTGTCGTCAGAAAAGTATGATGTTTTTAGCACCAAAGCCACGTGAAGTATGGGGAACGTATGCGTAAGCTTTTAAAGGTTGTAGCGCAAGTATTTCATTTCAAGAGAGGCATCAGTTTGTTTGAGGCAGTTTGTTTGAACTAAAAAAAACACTCAAACCGTAAAAATACGTTATAGTTCTGTATTTACACTATTTACATTATTTCTGTATGTACGACGACCTCTGTGGCGCAGCGGGCGAGAGCCTGCCTGCGACGCCAGAGGTTGCGGGTTCGATTCCCGCCTTGGAACAAATTTGTGTACGATCTGCAGAAATTTGTTCCGATGGTCTGGGTGTTTTCTATGTATAATAAAAAATATCTATCTATGTATAAGTAGGTATACAATGTATTAAATATATCAGTTATCTAGTACCCATAACACAAGCTTTGAATGGCTTACTTTGGGGCTAGATAGCGCTGTGTGGATTGTCCAGCATTATTTATTTATTTGTTTATTATCAACTAGCGACCCGTCCGCGCGCCTCTGCTTCGCACGGGTGCACATTGTTTTTCTACTATATCATGCATGTTACATATAAACCTTCCTCTTGGATCACTCTATCTATTAAAAAAACCGCATCAAAATCCGTAGCGCTGCCTGCGCTGCTATAATTTAGCGGAAGCTTTATTATTATCTGGTACCAAATAATAATTTATATCAATTCTGAAATATACACATACACGCACATAACTATCACTTAAATAAAGCAGTCTCTTGCAGATAATCTTTCCAAGTTCATAAGCTGTGGCGCAGTAGATGCCAGCCAAAAAACTCTCACCTTACGAAGTTACCTTTTCATTTACCTATATACATTTTTATATTTCCCTTCTACATTTTTCCCGACGAGCTACTCAAAGTTTACCTGCAGGGTGGCGCGGCGGCTTTCTGCCGTTGACACGTGATAGCTGAATAGCCGGCTAACACAGGCTAATACAGCAATGAAATTTCACTTACGCCCAGCAAAGGTAGGTCCGTACTCTGTGTATTGGTTGAAAATTAAATTATAAACACAGCCTTCACAGCTCAGTTGGTAGTAGCTATGCCTTAAATATCGTAGGCCGTGGGTTCGATTCCAACCGAGAACAAGCATTTATGTGATATTTGTTCTCTGTCTGGGAATTGTATGTATTTACAAAAAAAGTATATAAAGCAGCTATCTGATTCTGGTTTCCATATCACATGCTTTGGCTTAGTTTTGGGCGAGAGAGTGCTGTGTGGAATGTCCAGCAATATTTATTTATTTAGATTGAAAAAATAGAGACAGTATTTATGATTTCGATACGCAAAGTACGAGTACACTTGTTTTGAAGGATATAATCATTGGTTCTAAGAAATATAATCAAATCTATACTAATTTTAGTTTAATTAAAAGCACTTGGCATAACACCTGTACGTCTTAGCACCACCTTTGTCTCAAGTTGAGAGACGCAGGGGAGACAGTGCATCGTAGGGCTGCTTGTGGTAAGCAATGCCTATAACAGGCATTGCTTACCACTTATCATCTGCTGGACCATGAGCTTGTTCCATCAGCTAGATGTATAAAATACAGTATTTCTGTTAATTTCACCTTCAGCTCCTAACTATTCTAACCTCATAAATTCCAAATTCCAAAATTGCAGTTTTAACTTATTCTGTCCATACGAGGCTCGATCAAAATGGTTATGAATCCAATCGCGGATTTAGGGGGATTTGGGAGATTTGCATGAAATACAGTCGGCAGGTATAGTTATGCCAAGTCTGTGAACCTCCTCCATACATGCGCTTGCATGCCACGGCTATTCATGAACGCAGAATAGTTATTTTTGTGGTTATATATTAAACTAGTTGCGACCCGCGGTTTCACCCGCGCAGATTTAAATCCCGGTATTCCCAAGGGATATAAAGTAGCCTATGTGCTATTCCAGACTATAATATAAACTCTCTGCCAAGTTTCATTCAGATCCGTTCAGCCGTTCCGGCGTGAAAGAGTATCAAACATCCATCCATCTATCCATCCATACTTACAAACTTTCGCGTTTATAATATAGTAGGATATTGGTGTATGTAATTTTATTATTTAATTTAATTTTTTACGTTGCACTCAATTTTTTTTATACAAACAGCTCATGGAAGAAGCAGATGGCCCACCTGATGTTAAGTGGTAACCACCACCTATAACAAAGCATGGCCTCGTACACTCAGTTCTATCAGTACACTGAAATATTCAGTTCTATCAAACGTGATTCTGTGGCCTGCAGTCAATATTTCATATTTTCCCTGGCTCTGCCTGCAGTAAGATGGGCACGAAATTCTATTTTTGCGTCATTATTTTCAAGTGGGTACTGTATTTTGTAGCATCCTATAAATTGATGCGACGGGAGCTTGCGAGTTCGTATATTTTATGTCTAGTAGTTTAGGAGCATCTAAGTGTTCGCTACCTTTAGATACCTATCTTGAAATTTATAGGCCATAACCTACGTACCTAGTTGTATATGGAGAACAATAATGTCGAAGTTTTAATTCAGTTTTATTTATTTTTGTAGGCTATTCTTTGACATCAGACGTATAAAGTAATTCTAGATATTACAAAGGTCGCGTTATTTATTTTTAAATCTTTTGAACGATAGAAAAAAGCGGAGGGATGTGTTTGCGCATACAAAACACTCGCGCCATCACACGCCCTACCCCTCCTTCCAGCGTTCTTTTTACGTGACGCGACCTATACCAGCGCTAAATCATATTACTTTGCTTACCTCTCAGTCGGGTTGTTGCTAAGTAATTACTTATTTATAGCTCGGACTATTGAGATGACAGGTATCAGCGCCGTCATTTTTAGGGTTCCGTACCCAAAGGGTAAAACGAGAACCCTATTACTAAACTCCGCTGTCCGTCTGTTCGTCCGTCCGTCTGTCACCAGGCTGTATCTCATGAACCGTGATAGGTAGTTAGACAGTTGAAATTTTCACAGGTGATGTATTTCTCTTGCCGCTATAACAACAAATAATTAAATTAAAATAAAATGTTTATTTAAGGGGGGCTCCCATACAACATTTTTTTTGTTCCTTTTATAGATAACAGGTACTCGAACTCTTCGTGCGCGACTCCGACTCGCACTTTGCCTGTTATAATATTGGCGTTTATAATTATAAATATGTGCCTTCTACCAAGGAATTTGGATACTCTTTCTACCAAACTTGTTCGAGTTCGCTAGAGATTTGTTTGTGTCGCCTAGAGATACCAATGTAGGTAAATGTTAAAGGTAAATAAATTAGGTAATATATAAGGTAAATAAACCTGGCGCCAGCGGAAATTGCGCAGATATTGGATCGGAAGATTGGAGCTCTGCAAACGAAATGTAATTAACTTTCCTACTTTTATTATAGTTTCTGTACCGTGAGCTATTCCCGTGAGATTACACTTTCATACAGCCGTCTTGGGGACGCTTCAAATTGGTTAGCACTTGGCAGTAGATCTCTAAATCACTTGCTGTACATAGGTACCTACCTACTCTTTTATTCAAAAGAAAGTCTCTCTCAGTCCTTATTTATAAATTTTATTGTAAGTAAGTACACAATACAGTAGTAGCACCCGCTTTACTGTTTGTTACGAATAATTCGTATCTGAAAGGAATCTACCTACTCGTTTCTGTGATAAACATCTTGAACAACATGGTAAGATAATGTAAAAGCCTGGTAATTGATTCCCCCTCTGTAAATTTCAGTACGGATGTCGCGTGCAGTCGAAAATATGAAAACAACTGAGAAGCGCGTGAGAGCCAGCACACACGGTGCGTTGCCGCATCGCGACGTGCCGCAATTATTTCTACGTGTTTGGCGCCAGATGGGCGTACAAATGGCGCAATCGGTAGAGCTGGTATAATGCCATAATTATTATGACGACGTTGGTTGCTTGGTAAACTATAGAATAGCAAAAAAACGATTATTAAACGAAGTCGTTTAAAAATCGAACGATTGAACCGCTCTATCTGGAATAAACCAAAGTTTTAGGCTGTAAATAGTTATGTTTTGGCAGGAGACGAGTCAGTCACACGAATCTTCCTGTTTGTGGTCTCATCTCCTCGGCCTGACGTGATAGTCGAGATAGTAGTTATAAAATAGACGAATAAAGCAAAGGAATGGAATTATTTAGGCAAGCTGTTGGAGGAGGACCAGCCGAGTTGTCCTGAGTCAGTTTTGGACTTACAACTGAGGTACCTACACTGCTATTATGTTGGTATATTCCTTTTGGGAATGCTCGATCGGCCTGGTGTCGCGTCGCCACCGCATCGCATCGTGTGACCGCGCTCTGACACACCACAGAACGACAGAAGCGAGTGCCTGTCAACCTCACTTATTGTTATCAAAGATTTTATGTGCCACTAGATTACAAAACAAAACTTCACGTAAACAAAGCTGAGATTCATTTCCTGTCATCTTACGAAGCAACATAGCATTTTCATTTTAATTGTTTTTCTAGTGTTATTTTGATTTGTGTTGTGTAATTTTGGTGTTATTTTAACCAACTGACTTTGGTGTTATTTTTATTGTAAGCATTTGAATGAAAGTGTATTATGTGATAACGTGATTTGACCGAAAATGTTTCAAATGTTTTGAAGAAACCGCCACCATTTTCTTCAAAACAATTGACTGACTCGACTTTGGACTGACGTGACTAGAAACATAACTACAAAGAGTCTCTGAATCACTTGACATTGGCAAGATTGTCTATGACAGGAGCCATAAAAAGAAGAAAGAAGAAGAAACAAAGCTGAGACGAGGAACATAGGGCCATTAAGTAAGAAGCGGGTTACTTAAAATGAATAAATACGCCGTTTTCTCCGTTGTCGTCGTGCCTGCGGCTTGATGACGTTATATTTCAATATTCGGTCCCCTGGTAGACGCTGAGTGTTTATTTGCAGTTTTATGGTTCCTGCGGACGTCGGCTGACTGTGATGGTAACTTTATTTTTTTATCTTGCTAAGAGATCTTAGAATTTGCGTTCTTTTTTATATAGGTCTATCTATGTAGACTAAGAGGTACCTAAATCAAAATGAAATTCAAATACATGATAAAAATCTGTCGAACTTGTCAGCAATTTATTATGGTTGGATTCATAAAGTCGTAAGATACTGTAGGTAATGTTTGTGATTTATATAATGGTGACTGATTTAAATAAAAATATCGTTTCGAATTTAATTTCAATGGGCTAGCTAAAACGGCCATGTAAATCTTTTTGAGGCTTTGTAACCTACGGTAACAAGAAGTAACAGCGAACCATCAGTTGGACATCTTACACGTGATGACAATCCTCTGTACCTCAACATTGGGTGAACATCTCTTCATCTTCTTCAGTCACATTTATCATCAAATCATTTCAGTTATGTACTTCTAGTAGAGTTATGGCCTTATGGGTTAAAAATAGCTCAGCTGCTTAAAACCCTTGAGCTGGAAACATACGTAAAGGCACTGTATAGACGCATTACCCATTAGGCGTTATTGTACTTTCCTTCACAATAGTCGTATGAACACTTGTGTGCTAAATCGTCCGTTTGAGGCAAGCCGATGGGGCGCGAAGGCGCGAAGCTCCATAACTAGGTCACCCTCTAATCCAAGGGGATGCAGGGTTTCATGTTTTGGAATTCAAGCTGTAAAGGTTTTTCCTTTTGTCTGGCTTTGGTTTAAGTACGTTTTTATTTATTTCATTTGGGCACATGAAAGAATACAAAAGAATATCTCTAGTAATTTGGGTAAACGAACACAATGTCATATCGTGGTAAATGTAAATAATATGTAGCTATATCACTTCGGGGTAACGTCTAAAATGTACATTGGCAAAAACTCAGAGTTTGCAAAAGTTTGTATTTCTTCAGCCTATCACCGCCGCTAGGATATTAACTGGGTTTCGCTCGGTTTTTTCTTTCACCGCTTTATTTTTCTATGCAGGATCGGATGAGAACCCAGGTCCGTAGGAATCTCACTCACTAGACCATCAGTGGTCTCAGGATACGTGAATATCTTTGAAAAGACAGGATGTACTCGCTGTAACGTCGTGAAACTTTGTGATTCTTGAAACTTTTTATTCAAATTAGAGAGACCCCTATATAGGCTGAAAATTCTAGCGACCCCCTTGGGGCATAGAAAGACAAAAAGTTAAGCGCCATTCTTCTCACTGAAATTGTGTGTAGTGTTAGAACCTAGCCTTTTTCCTTTTGCCGGCGACCCCCCATGAAGACTTCGTGTGTGCACAGATTGAAAAACACTGGCATAGAGGATCATTGCGACAGTATTTAAATTGTACTTATGTTTAAATTTGAGCAGCCGAGACGTCTGCAAGATATTTCCTGGAGCTGATCGATTCTCCAGACAAATTGAATTATGAGGAATACGGGAGAAGCCGGCGACGCGAAATTAAATCTTCAAACTGTTTCACGCCTTGATAGTTCCGTAAAGGACTCAATATATCCATAATCCTAAATGTGTTTACATATTATTCAATATTGGATATTGAATAATGGATAAGAAACGTAGGCATAGCGATCTTGTTATTAAAAGAGATGATATTCAAGATGATCCTTGTGATTTTATTGAATAAACATATTTTGAATTTAAATAAAAAAAAATTGGCCAACAGCTAAAAAAATTGCTGAAATTAGGTCGACGTCTTCTTCTTCTTTTTTCTTTTTATGGCTCCTGTCATAGACAATCTTGCCAATGTCAAGTGATTCAGAGATTATACTCTTTGTTGTTATGTTTCTAGTCACGTCAGTCCAAAGTCGAGTCAGTCAATTGTTTTGAAGAAAATGGTGGCGGTTTCTTCAAAACATTTTCGGTCAAATCACGATATCACATAATACACTTTCATTTCAAATGCTTACACTTTGTGCTAAGACCACAAGTAATGTTGGTTAAAATACCACCAAAATTACACAACACAACTCAAAATAACACTAGAAAAACAATTAAAATGAAAATGCTATGTTGCTTCGTTAGATGACAGGAATCGAATCCTAGGTCGACGTCCTACAGTCCTCTGTCGGAAAATGAATGTAGGGCTAACAAAGCTAATTTTGACAATGACAACGTAGCGATGATATGCATATGAAAATGAAAATGCAGAGCATATATAGGTACGTGATACGTAAGTACATGACTACCTAACCATTTGGGAGGACTTAAACAAACGATGGAACATTTTTTTTTTTTTTTTATAAAGAATAATCCGTCCTTTGACTACAATCTCACCTGATGGTAAGCGACGATGTAGCCGAAGTTGGAGCAGAACGGTCTAGAAGACACCTATTCACTCGAGCCTTGAAGAGGTTTAGATTATAGTGGTCAGGAAAACAGACGACGGTAACGAGTTCCATTCCTTAGCAGTTCGCATAACGTAGCTAGAAGCAAAACGCTTAGTGCGAATAGGTGGTATGCTAACCAGATAAATGAAGACTGGAGTGGAGAGAGTGGAGAGGAGAGTGGCGTGGAGATGGTTACATGGTTGGTTGAGAACAATAACCACTTAGGCCTACCTACCAGTTAGGTTGTTAGCCTTTTTGTCCGTCATAAATAAAAAAGTGTGTCTGGGCTTTGACTCGTAAACAAGTGGACGATTATTGTATAATTTGCTCAAGACCCTTGTGGATGTCAAAAGGGTGTAGTTAGAAACACGTCGGAACCCTTTATTTGGAATATTCCCCGCCTCTGCTAGAACACCCATTCGTTTTCTCACAATATTCATATTTCTCCGATACAGCTTCCGATCTCATTTAATTACTTGTTCAGTTTAAAAGCAAAGTTTGCTCCGATAAAGTAAAGTTTGCTTCTTACGTCTATATTTATAAAGGAATTGTTAGAATTGCTTGCGTTAGCAGGTCAATCCTATTTCGTCTTAGTGGACAGTAATCTTATGATGCTTTTTGATAAAAGCGCTTGCAAACTGACCAAAATACCAGGTTTGAGCAAACCACCAGACCAGATTTTTTGTTTTTTGTCTAACTCTCCAAACGGAAAGTTTATTCGTTTTGTGTGTAGATTAACGGCTGAATTCTGAAAGCTCGATCAAAACTAATCTGTCAAGTCACTTGTTATTTCAGCTTTTACTTCAAATTAGATAGAGATAGCATAGCAAGTGACTTGACAGCCGATTAGTTTGATCGAGCATTCAGAAACCGGCTGTTAGACTGAAACTAGATTTACTAGATTATGACAGCAGAAAAACTTTTAGCGAAAAATACAGGTATCCTAACATTTGCTATAAATTCGATATATGTGAATAGGTGAATTCGATATAGGTAAATTTATATCTACCCTATAAGATATAAATTCACTAACAAAATCAACGTAAAGTAGGCTTCTATATCCCAAGGGTAGAAGCTATACAACAGTAAGGTACCTATACCTACAACCCAAGGGTACCTCCTACCAAATCCCACTGACTTACAAACGGGCATCCACTCATAAATAAGTAAATGAGTACACAGACCTTGGAGGATCCTAACGGCCAACCTGCTCGACGTGGATTCATTTTAATTTTGTACATTAAAATCTATCTAGGTACCTTACATAACATTAGAACAGGGACGGGATTTTCAATGATTACAACAGTTTTTTGTTAAGGCTTATTTTTGGTAGGTACCTGCTGACCCTACCATATTTTTATAGTCATCAATTCATTTTTGGGTAACATAATGTTTATTGTACTACATACCTACTTTTTTGAAAGAAAAATAAACAGTTTTTGCATGCTAGGTTTTTCTGGCGAAGTGTGAGGCTCTTTAACCATAGGTCATCATCAAATATGTACCACACTTCACGCAAATAAATTATTTCATTTCATTTCATTTACATAACATTTACAATTAATCAATCGATTAGCAGTCTATGGAGGTATCTAATACCAGTACTTGGGTAAAAAACATTTTTTTTCAAGTAGTCATTTCACTCCTTGTATTTCCGGTATATTGTAGGTTATGGTATATAACCTACCTATACTTACTACTATCAATATCAATAGCAGGTCAAATGACCTGCCTATTGCCACTGCAACTTGCTAATGTTGCGAACTATGTCGATTTCTTTAGTTCTTCATTTCCTCATATCTGGTTCTCCCAGCATAGCTCTCTCTATTGCTCGGTCGCGGGTTGATATCCCATTATTTCACCTAGTTAGGTAGGTATGTGACGTGTGCGTGCCCAGGAGTAATATCAGGGTACATTATATTTTCCGGGAGGCAATGTCTCCTAAAAATGACCTCTACATTTTCTGAGCCGTTATATTTTCATTATAACAAGTGTACGTAATTGCTTCTGGGGCGGGCAAGAACAACAGGATATTCTTAATCGCGTGTTCGTTATCCTCAAGTTTTGCCAAGTTCGTTGGCAGAATTGCGCACCTGCTAAAGCCTACGCAGGTACCTAAGCATTTCAAAGATTCCCTACCTACTTAAAAGTATGGAATCACTTGTGTGTGTGCAAGTGCTTGCCTGGGAAATAATAAATAATAATAATAAATAAATAATGCTGGACAATCCACACAGCACTATCTAGCCCCAAAGTAAGCTATTCAAAGCTTGTGTTATGGGAACTAGATAACTGATATATTTAATACATTATATACTTACATAGACAGATATTTTTTTTTATAATACATAGAAAATACCCAGACCATCGGAACAAATTTCTGCAGATCGTAAACAAATTTGTTCCAAGGCGGGGATCGAACCCGCAACCTCTTGCGTCGCAGGCAGGCTCTCGCCCGCTGCGCCACAGTCGTCATCCTACTACTAGGTATAATAAACGCGAAAGTTTGTAAGTATGGATGGATGGATGTTTGTTACTCTTTCACGCCGGAACGGCTGAACGGATCTGGATGAAACTTGGCAGAGTGATTGATTATAGTCTGGAATAACACATAGGCTACTTTTTATCCCGTGGGAATACCGGGACTTAAATCTACGCGGGTAAAACCGCGGGGCGCAACTAGTAAAATATAAATAAATCAACGCCTAAAACAGTGCCATCCATTATTATTCCTAGTATAACAAGGTACCTAGGTAACACTTTGACGACGAGAGACGGGCGAGAGCCTGCCTGCGACGCAAGAGGTTGCGGGTTCGATTCCCGCCTTGGAACAAATTTGTGTACGATCTGCAGAAATTTGTTCCGATGGTCTGGGTGTTTTCTATGTATAATAAAAAATATCTATCTATGTAAGTATATAATGTATTAAATATATCAGTTATCTAGTACCCATAACACAAGCTTTGAATAGCTTACTTTGGGGCTAGATAGTGCTGTGTGGATTGTCCAGCATTATTTATTTTTATTTATTTACTTTACGAGAGGACTGTTTTACTCTGAAGAAAAATAAATATACTAATAGTTCAGAGTAAAATGTTATGATAGAGCGTTTCTCATTTCAAATCTAGGTATTATAGAGGGAACCAGGTAGGTACAAAGGTACCTATAACCAGCACCGAGTGCACACAGGCTAAATAGATTAGTTAATTTTTCAATCTCAAACTCGCCAGGTCCCACAAAATCCACCTTATATTGGCGGAAAATGACTGCGGAGTGAAAAATTGTATGAAAATTACTAAAGCTTGGTCTGGGCTCTCATTTCTATAGGGAAAGCAGGAGTGATGGTGATCTTGTCGGGTAATACCGCTAACTCCAATAACTTATTAAATAAGGTGCCTTAAAACACAGCGAGCACGCTGCAGCGCAGGGGTTGTGACGCTTGAGCAGGTAGTCTCTAAACCTCAAAACTAACGATTAAGACGAAGACAAGAGCTAATGTGACTCTCGCTCACACGTTTTGACTTGTTGAAAGATATAAAATCACTAAACCCATTTTCGAAAAATCGCAAACAACCATTTTGTGTGCAATCACGTTGCGCACAGTTTAGTAAAAAAATCATTTTGATCGATACAAGTTCTCCTACTTAAAAGTTTGCTTTTCTAGTTTTCGTACTCAAGCAAACTTTTGAGTAAGAAAACTTGCATCAATCAAAATGAAATTTTTACCAAACTAATCGCAATGTGATTGCACACAAAATGGTTGTTTGTGATTTTTCAAAATTGGAATTTGTGATTTTATATCTTTCAAAATGTCGAATCGTGCGAGCGAGAGAAATATTAGGTGTTGTCAACGCCTTAAGGCAAATGAAAAAACAAATAGAGCATTTTTCTTTCAGGTGATCGGCATTCCCCCATCTTTCTCTAAGTCTTTCCTCAGTTGCGCCGCGGAATTTAATTTTGTCTAGACATATGCATGCCTATGCATAAATTAGGTCCATTCAAGTACAGAAAAACTTGTATTTGCTTTTATTTAAGTTTCGTTTATTAGTTTTTTTACCTATACACCATATACAGAATGTTGTTGTCTAGTAGGTACCTTAAACATTAAATTATAGGCCTTATTCTTTGTAGGTACCTACCTAATATAGGTGCATATTAGGTGACTAGTATTTAAAATAAACCACGTGTTTTCTTGAGTTACTTAATTAACATTTGAAGCTTATTATGAAATTAAAAAGGTATTATTAATAATAATATGTAACTTTAACGATTCATTAGCAAATTAAATTCCACCCTCCAAGCATTAAAATAATGCCTTCTGAAGCATAATTATTTATTTTTCGATGAAATTCTCCCTAACCATGTCGTCAGTCTGGCTCACCTAACAGGCACAGCTTAAATTATTAAATGGCTAGTACACTAAAACCAACCATTGGGAGTAATTAGGTAAGTACTTCGAGACTATCGAGATTCTCGAACGACCACTTTCTCGATCGAACTTTAGGATATTATGCTTCTCGATTCGAGAAGCTTCATATCCTAAAGCACCTGATAATGCTTTTTTTTTTTTTTTTTTTTTAAAGTTTTTATAAAATCATGCATACCTACTTTCCTTCTTCAATTTAGATAGATAGATACTTAGGAAAACAAAACACACACTGAAAATAATGAACACTGGTGAAAATAATATAATCTAGTAGGTAAAACGTACCCAATAGGTAAATAACCTTACATTACATGGTCCATCATAATATGCTTCCATTTGGAGCACGGCTATCCGCTTTGGCTGTGATTTGGTTTCGAGGGTGACAATTAGAGCGGAATATCGTTTAGCAGCGAGTTTTGATTGATGCCAATTTCTCCCCCCACTGTCTTTGAATAATGACAACTTTGTATAACTTTTCATTAAGTTATGGAGATTCAGTAATCCCAGGCTGAGTGAAATCTTCTTCTTCTTATCGTGTCACTTGTTTCTTTCGAAACAGTGTGGTGAAAGGATTTTGAGTGCGCCGCAAAAGGCGCCTTTCGAGCACTTGACACAATGACATGTTATAGAACTTGTTAGGTTTTACAACATGCCGGTTTACATGAGGTGAAATATTTTACTGAAATGAAGTAGGTACGAATGGCGTTTTATTATGTTCGGCGGAAAAATCTAATACTTTTAAACGAGTACACAATTCTCGTAATTTATTTATTTGTTTTTAATCTGAATCTCAGAAACGGCTCCAACGATTTTCATGAAATTTTGAAGGTACCTACCTCCTACTTAGGTATGCAGGGGGTTTCGTGGGCGATAAATCGATCTATCTAGGAACCGAGCAAAGCTCATCACCCATTCGGTACCAATAGAAAGCCACCTTAGTTGATAGTGACCGTTTAGC
This sequence comes from Plemyria rubiginata, assembly GCA_963576535.1. NCBI lineage: Eukaryota > Metazoa > Arthropoda > Insecta > Lepidoptera > Geometridae > Plemyria > Plemyria rubiginata. The sequence continues at coordinate 3,041,278 of OY754917.1, forward strand.
GTAGTAGAGTAGGTATGTCAGGTATCTACCTATTTCTACTGTGACCTAGGTAAGTAAAATGTGCATTGCCTCGGTAGGTACGTTACTCTCAAAAGCTTCGGTTTATGTAGGTTAAGTATCACTACATTAATTGAACCCAAATACAACTCATTAAGGGTCCGGTGACAGCGGCTCGCAATTTCGAGGTGCGATTGGCTATTATTTCATTTTATTTCATTTCGGGGAGGTTGTTTGAAAGAATAACTCTAAAGAAACACGCATAAATACTGTTCGAACACAAATAATACAATAATATAAGGGAAATGTGCTTGAGTCAGAAATCATTTTGGTATTAGGTAAACGTAAGACCAAAAATACTAATACCAAAATGATTTCTGATTCGGGCATGTTTCCCTTATATTATTGTATTATTTGTGTTCGAACAGTATTTGAGCGTGTTTCTTTAGAGTTATTCTTTCAAACAACCTCCCCGAAATGAAATAAAATGAAATAATAGCCAATCGCACCTCGAAATTGCGAGCCGCTGTCACCGGAGCCTTAAACTTCCAGCTCCCGCTATCTGTGGGGTAGGTATCCTTTGACCTAATTCCACGAATTGTATCGTTAAAAACTCATCTCTTTCGCCAAAGGTCTGTAGCAGCCTGCACGTACTGGAGCGGTGCCAGACACGAATCTCAAGGCGAGCACGAGCTGTAAAAGTTATTCTATTTGCGAGAAGCTAGGCTTACCAAGTGACATTGTCAAGGGTAGCCAAGGTATATAAGATAGGCAAAGCAAGTAATCGGTTCCTACCCGAAGGGAAGTAGTTAAGAACCTACTTTAGACAATCATGAAAAATTCGATGGGAAACTCACCCTACCCATAGCGCATAGGTTCGTTTTCGGAAATATGATCAAGATCAAAAGATGAATGGAGAATTTTTTCCAGATTTTCATTGAAAATAAATTATTAGTAGGTATGCAGTATCAAAATGCATGCTACGATTTCGCTATAATTATGCTAAAAAAAACTGAAACAAAAAAGTAAGTATTAAAGCTAAGCTTTAATACTTACTTTTTTGTACTCACACTTTTTTAAGTAAGTATTAAAGCTTAGCTTTAATACTTACTTAAATAAGCTTTAATGCATTTTTCTTTCAGGTAGGCCTATTGTGCCAATTATTTCTAGGTAACATAGTATTAACAAAAAAAGTAAGTATTAAAGTATTACAGCTTAGCTTTAATACTTACTTTTCTGTCAATACTATGTTACCTAGAAATAATTAGCACAATAGGCCTACCGTTGGTTTCCGATGCAGATTATCAACTTTACTTTAAAACATTCGGAAAGGTCAGTTTTGTACTTCTTTTGACTTCAGATATCGCTTTTAAAATGATGAAAAGTGCGAAGGTAAATTTGTATGGAGGTCGTCAGGCTCTCTAAATCAAACTAAGTTTGAGCAAGTCACTTGATTTCATTAAAGGCACTTGATTTCGTGCTACTTAGCTTACCAGGCAGGTAGGTACGAGTATGCAAGCTATCGAACAACTGTGTGTGATCCTGTGTTGACCTACTTTCAAAGCTAATCTTTTATTTGTGCGAAGCAGGTCCGACCGAGCCTGGCATGCTGCCAACACTCTTCACTGCTACTTATTATAATTTTATTATGTTCACAAGCCAATGTATATTCATGTTGATGTTGCTTGAGGCAAAATCGTGAAAAATTTAATGCTTTTCACGATCCTGCATCAAGAAGCATCGAAGAAAATTGAAAAAGTTTAGATTAGAAGAAGATATCTAAGACCACAGATATATACACATATACCTTCAATGAAGTTCAAGATGACAATGGTGTTGTTTGTAAGTAAGTCAGTACGACAGCCTTTAACAAACAAAAATATACCTTTATAAATTAAAAATTTAGTGAGATTCAATCAGATTCCCATATCTGATTAAACAAACCTCATGGTCCTACAGAAATCTTGGATACCTATACTTTGTTACTACTATCCTATGTTATAGTGCCATTTATACTCTGAAACCTTACATTGAAATAAAGGGAACAAAACAACCGAAAAAGTAAAAAACCAGTTTCATAAGAAATAAAAACTTTTATTATTATCAGTTCAAATATCGTATTTACAATTTTTTTAAATGAGTAAAAGCACAGTTTATACATTTTTAAAGTAAAGTGACGACTAAACCGGCGGCGGAACGAATCATGATACGTAAAGTAATAACATGTTACTAATCTAAGAGCGTATAAAATAAATCTCATAAGATTCCAATATTGCGGAACGTACAGGCATGGCATCCCAGGACTCAAAAGAAATAAAAACTAATCGTACGTAGTCTATACACATACAGCGTCCTTCAAACGACACTCCATAATTCAGTTCTTCATAATAACGCAACAGTACAAAACTAGACGGTAAATACACTTCGAATTTTTCAACAGCACTTTGATCTCACACTCATAAATACCAGTGCATCGGTTCTCGTGCGCAAGCATTTAGTCTGCGTAAAATATCAGTTTTATCTGTGGCCATTTATTGTACCTATCTCAAAACTTTTATGTAATTTTAAGACAACCCAAACCAAGAAATGGTCATAGCTCAATCAGTAATGCGAATGAGAATGCTGTCATCAAGTCTCTTCAAAGTGTGTTTACTGCCACGTTTGTATTGTGCTAACACAAATGCATATTGTATAAATATATTTTCCTATACCTCACATAAATGCTCAAACTCTTTATAATCGCACGAGGTGCGCATAGTGCCTCACTCAACGGGTGAATTATTAACTTCCCTTTCTTACAACGTGGCTTTCGAACGCGAAATGCTATGGCGGAACAAGGGAATATATACTTTAGGTGTTTTATATAGTTTAGTTCTGAATAAGGCTGCGGGCACATCAGAAAGCGTATATGGACGAACGATCCTTGTATGCAACAGGCAAAAAAACTTGCATCGTGTAAATGGGCCTTTACATATTTCTTGTTAATGTGTGTGCCGGCCTTACAATTAAAGCATAATCGCATAGAGAGAGAATCGCAGTTATTTATTTCCGATTTTAATTTCCACCACAACATTTCGTTTGCATTCGAAGTCGCAACAAATACAAACACAAAATAAAACTCAACAAAACTTTACACAGAAATATTGCGTTTCACAATCTACTATACAATTACATACTATTTTGGTGTTCGAAACCGAATTTCAATGACTACTCGTAAGCAAGGTCGGAACCAAGGTGCGATAAGTTTGAAAAATATATTCATATACTTACCTATACATATAATACCCCCCCCCCCCCCGTAGAGGTCATCAAATAATATTGTGTGGGTACGAAGATTTACGTTAAAAATATTAATAATTATTGCTTGCTAAACAATAACAACCCGTCTTTTACAGCTAGTGAAGCTAAAAATAATGCTGTTATATTCAAGATTTTGCCCCGTCTGCCAACCCTGGTTCCGTCTCTGCTCGTAAGTTCAGAGGGCGGTTCGTTTTGTGACAGTCGGCTTAATTTCTGCCTCCGAGCCAACCTCTGAACTTACTCCTTCCTAAAGCTCGTACACATGGTACTAACTAACTTGATCTACGCTCGCTACTAATACGAAACGCGCCGAATCGGAATAGAACTGAATTATGTTCTTTATACCCCATACTTATAAACGTTAAATTAATTTAAACAATTGGTATAAAATAAGTCCTATTACTGATTTCATAACCCATTGGAGATAAATGCAGTTGGTGATGGAGTTTATGCATTTTTTTTACAGGATTTTGGAAATAAGACCGCTCATTATACAATAATAATTGTTGATTTTTTCTGTATTTATTTGTAAAATTTAACATAAAGATTACTAATGTGCCAATTCAATGGTGTTTCAAGTGCTCGAAAGGAGCCTCTTGAGGCGCACTTAAAATCTTTTCGCCACACTGTTTCGAAAGAAACTAGTGACACGATAAGAAGAATGGTGTTATTTAAAGCGTGAATAACTTCACCACACTGGTGATCAGTTTATAGCCCTGAGGCTTTTATTTGATTATGACATCAATTAACAAATATTTGGGGAATTAATTCTTAGCGTTAGAAAGGGCAATTCTGAATAATGTAAGATTAATTTATATAAATTTGTTGATATTAACTGAAAATATAATTATTACAATTCCAACTGATATTATTTTAATAAATACACAAACACAAGACATACACATTAGTCATTGTAATAAAATAATAGGAAATAATAAAAACTATATAAATGATTATAAAATAATTGATTATTAAATGCTATTCTGTTCCAGCGCGTTTCCGGCACACTGACAACTCGACTAAGATGATAACTTTCCAAAAATGGCAGTGATTTTTAAATTGAATAAGGCAAGTGACTCAATCACACCAACTTGCACACTAAAAGAGTCTGCGAAATGCACCACACTGGGTCCTATTCGATTCACAAGGCCACGATAAAGGTCATAGACCGTACCAGCGTTAACTATTGACATGACAAACCACATTAGCAATTGTAACCGGTTGGTGCATAGTTCTTTAATAATATATATTTAAATCTAACTGCAAATATTTATACTAACTAATTATTGATTAGGAACACTATTCTTATACGTAGTAAAAGTTTGAAACGCGTTTTGATGTATTGTTGCAACTGCCCCCAACAAATGCAAACAGGTACAAACTTTTTTATTGGGGTTAAAAATACGTCCTAATAGCTCTCACTCGCGTTTCCGATTTACATTTGTCTAGCAGAGTTTATCATACAAAATATGTTTTGTTTGTGTTGGCACAAATTGGTGTTACCATTCGATAGGTCTATTCTACTCAAATCACAGATCCCAATCTAAACTAGAAATGACGATCAAAAACGCATATCTATACCGTTAAGACTAGGAGCTATATTATAGAGCCGGTAAAGTGACCATTGCTGTTAAGAAAGCTACAGTTTATCTTTTCACCACACTGGTTTATGTCACAGGCCCTTTTAAAAACTCGGAGTGTGTTGAAAAAAGGGCCAGTGAGACGAGAGGGCATTAGACCCGAGTTGCCAATGTGCTATCTAAAATCTATCGCCACGATTGTGTGACCTATTTATCTAAGCTGGATATTTTATTAGTTCTAGACGGAATCTACCTCATCTGAAGTCATTTCACTATAGACTTCTAAGATTAATATTGGGACCACATTATTATGAACTATTCGTGTTGTGTGACAAGTGAAGGCATATAGCTATTCACGCGATGGAAAGAGACGCACAATGCCCTCGCCCAATCCGTAGACTCTCTCTCACGCTCATACACACCCTCACCTTCTCTCTCTCTCTGTCTGTCATACACCTACACTTGGTAGTCAACACACTTTAATTACATGTGAGAAGTTTTCGGATAGAGTTCTTTGATAAGTGGTCCCCGCTAGGTTAATAAAATGATAATTATATTTAACAAATTGTCGAATATCCTACCACGTAGGTTCTGTACAGTAGGACGGTCCCTTCAACTTGAGATCTGTCAAGATAATTTTGGTATTTCAATTCACTTGATATCACTGGTCGTAGCGATTTGAAGCGATACGGGCGTGCAAAGACCTATATGACCGCACTGACACTTGTCTAGGGACAAGGGTCAGACGCAATGTCCTTTAAATTAGAATATACCTTATAAGCATTCACTTTCAACCCGTAGACAGGTGTCAATCGAAATTACAGTAACGGTCGGCGTTAAAAATAACTATAATTTTTAGTATTTTCGATTGCCACTTGTCAAGTAAAGCTAAAATTCTCGCACTAATGTAACTATTTGAGCACCGTGGAAGGAATGTGTGCATAAGATTTAGATAAACGCAACTGCCTTTCGAACCACATTTACATAGAAAACTTATATGAAGCCTGTACGCACTTTGAAAAACGCAAGTAGATAAGCACCGGAACACGAAAACCAGTTTTTTATGTAAATATAGACTTAGTAGTCAAGAGGGCAGCGGAATAGTTTGTAGCGTGCTTTAGCGTCATCGTATAGCTTTCATAAGAATCAGAATAATAGACAGTTTCCTTACATAAATAAACATCTCATCATCAAAAAAGTTTTCACAAATTATCAGCACATATTTCCAGCATAAAAATCTTTTAAAACAATAATTCATCTTCGATTAATATATGGCACACTGCTCTGTTTTATAGACGTAATATACCTATCAGTTTACCTTGTCACCATAGAATAATTGAATTACATGGATGGATATTCCGAAGCTTACAAGCACTAGGAGCCGAGACCGACGGCAAACACTGCCGTTTCACTGCAAAAGGTCACATCTAACATTTTTTCAAAATTGAGTTATATATTCGGAATCAGAAGAAAAAAGCGCATCTGACAAATTTAAAATAAAAATTCTCAGTCTCAATACTGCATTGAGTTACATTAGATTTTTTGTATAAAGCTAAAAGGAAAAATCATGATTTTACAAAGAATGAGAATAACTGAAACTGAAAAACATCAAACCAAAAAAACTTCAAACCCATTTTTCTCGAGATTTACAATTTGTTAGATGTGACTTTTTGCGGTAAGGCGGCAGCACAAAACATTGGGGTTCGATGAGCGAATACTGACGCGGCATTCGATGCCGGGCGCGAACACTATCGCGTGATTGGTCCATCGAACGAGTGAACTGGATCGTTAAACTATACGAACTGAAAGGTACTAACTACCGTCGCGGTCGCCCGGCCTTCCGTCACTGAGTGCTCAGACTAACCAAGTACTCAGATCAACTGAACGCTTGCTCAGGCTAAGTACTCGGCTAAGTGACCTAGAGCTCAAAACAACTGAATGCTCAGCCTGACTCAGCGCTCAGAGTAACCAAGTGCTCAGAGTGACCGAGTGGTGAAACTAACGGAGTGCTTAGCCTAACCAGAATGCTCAGACTGACCGAGTACTCAGAGCAACCAAGCACTCAGACCGACCAACCACTCAGAGTAACCACGTGCTCAGACTGACCGCGTACTCAGATTCAACTAAATGCGTGTTCGGTGGTGCTCATTTGATGGTCGCGTGCCGCGTCTCCGCGTGTAAGCTGATGCCTTCCACTGTGAAGATTGACACCTCTGCAACAATAAGAAAACAATGGTTTAGCTAACTCAGTAAACAGAGTGCGACATTAGTGTGACTACCCGCAGCTTCGATAGGATATTGTAGTGATTGCTAACATTAATATTTTTGAGGTAGCATAATATTCTAATCCAAGTGTATTTGTCAGTACTTGCTGTATTTGCTCTAAGTTTCATTATCAATGTTAATATAGTGGTTTAAGCGTCATTGAGGAAACATAGTAATTTTCTCGCATTTATATATTAGAAGGGATTAGGATATGACAGAAAAAAATTGGATAAGAAAGATAGGATTGCGTATGATAAACAAGATTAAGTAGGACTATGGGTATGATATGATTAAGGTATAGTGCGCGTCACGCAAAAAAAAACGCTGGAAAGAGGGGGAGGGGGTGTGATGGCGCGAGTATTTTGTATGCGGAAATACATCCCCTCCCCTGTTTTCCAGCGTTAATTTTGGTTGACGCGACCTATACAATATACATATTAGTTAGTTAGAGCACGAGCATACCGTCGTGCAGGTCGGACAGCCTCGCCGGCAGCGACGCGAAGTACGGCGAGGCGAGCGCTCGGGGCGCGGGCGCGCGGCGCGCGGGGTCCGCCTGCAGCAGCGCCGCCGCCAGCCGCTCGGCGTCGCGGCCGGCGTCGCGCAGCCGCGGGAACGCCGCGCCCAGCGCGCGCGCCGGCCACGCGCCCCAGCGCGTCACGTGCGCGCGCAGACCGCTAAGCCGCGACACGCCGTTCCAACTCTCCTCCGTCGGCGTGCCCACCACCTTCACATACATTATGTTTCAGCAAATGACACTAGCTCAGTAGCCCTGCCTTCTGCACTGTAAGCCAGGGGAGCTCTTTTTTTTTCGTTGGGGAGGCCTCATGGATATCCTTCTGCCACGGGGATAGCGGAAGGATTATGTCGGACTTACACCGACTAAAAAAATCCTACTGGTGCTTGTTGTCGAAGCTGTGGGTGCGTTTTACCATTCTGCCATGGCCCCGACAGCACTGGCTTGATTTGCCCATCACACTAACTTGATCCTGCTTTGATAGGTGCGCGGGACCGCTACGCGCTCCATCTCGAGGCTAGTCAGTAGGCGATGGACACCCCCTGGTGCCACCGCCTTAATCTCTGTTATGGGGGATGAAGGACGGCATAGGCCCGCCTTCTTCGTTAGATAACCTAAATACGCGAAATTCGACGAAACTGATCAATATTAAAGGTGAAACTAGTACTGAGCCTTGTGTTAACCCGGATGTTACTAGTGGCATAGTTAGATAAAACGTTTTATTGTGTAATCAGTGAAACAGATTCGATTTCACCAAATCTAAAACGTAATTAAAAGTCACACTAGGTAGGTAATTTACTTTTAATAATGTTTTACCCAACTACCAGATGATATGTTGAGTATGATAAAAAGCTTCAGCAAACACCAAAAAACGATACAGAACGAAAAACTTGGAATTCCTAGCCTTATCTGAAATAATGGTTTCCCACACAAGCACATACCTTAAATATTTTATCCAACTGGTCGTGTGTGTCTCTGACACCGGGGAAGGTGGGTACTCCGCACAGCATTTCCACGAATATACAGCCGACGCCCCACATGTCCAACGACGTCGAGTATTCCGTACTGCCTAGTAGCACATCTGCACAAACACATTGCAACGCTTGTAAATACTTTATTTAAAATTGAATGATATTATAAAACAATTTTGGTGAGAAATTGGATGGGACTGCATATCTATTGCATTCTTGGGAATGATTATTTAAAGATGAACTAACAGTGTCGGATTTTAATTTTGAAATAACAAGATGTTCATGACATATTATCATCGTGATGCATAGGGAGAGATTATTTTTATTCTACGAGTGTCATCAGTCGGATAATCTCTCATCTCAATGTAAACTCTTTAGCCAATAAAATGAGAGATTATTTGACGATCATCATTCCATGGAGCTAATACCGAAAGCTCATAAAATAAACGATCCAGTCATTAATTAGAGATGGTTTAATTTAAATTATCTTCCAAACTCTCCTGAAAGGCTTTTAACTGAGTGCAGCTTAAAACAGCTGACCGAGCGAAGGCGAACTTTCCGAATTTCAGCAATTTCTTGATGACGCGAACAATTTTGACATAATTAAGATGCTTATTAACTTACCCGGTGGTCGGTACCACAACGTGACAACTTCGTGCGAGTACGTGTGGCTTGGCACGGACTTGGCCCGCGCTAGCCCGAAGTCAGCGAGTTTCAGCTCGCCTTGTAAACTTATTAATAAATTCTGGGGTTTCACGTCCCTGTTGGGAGAGCAATAAAACTCAATACATAGTAGGTAAGGGGGTTTGGGAGATAGTACGGGAAGGTTTATGATCAAGAACAAGACCAAACATTTTTGAAGTAGTAAGTAAAATATCTTGTTTCTTTCGATAGTATTATTTGCACAATTTAATATTAACAAAGTTATGCACCATTTGTTTTCTATAGCATTTTCGTGCTCCAAAGGGCACGTTATCTAGCGGGCGTTCGGAAGCTGATCAGCAACTTGAAACAACAACTTATCATTTGAATATTTCTTCAGTTTTGAAGATACACATAATAATAAAACAGTAATAATAATATAAAATAATAATAATATAAAAAAAAAGTAAATTTTGTATACTATATCGTGACCATTCTTCTTTGTTATTAATTATGTAGATTAAATAATGTCAAGTCAGGTCTTAGGACCAATAATTTTGAAATTTAGCAAATGTGTTATCTATCTACCAATACACAATGTTCGCCATGACCGTGGTTTCAAGTAAGTAGCTTAAAAACTGCGTTACCAGTGTAGATTACAGGCTAATGCGAAATTACAGTTAAAAGCTTCCCTTGCAGCTTCTTTCCTTTGCTTTTATCAAGCTAATAAGTTGTCATCAAGTAATAAAAACAATGAACAACAATGAAATTATCCTTATGTAGGTGCTTCAATTCGCACTTCAAATGTTCTTAGTCAATACGCACGCAATGTCATTCGAGGAACGTGACCTTTTTCTATAACATTACGTAGAAACGTTCGCGAAAAGTCGTTTGAGGTAAAACAAATTAGGTTACGCACTTCAAATATTCAATGTGGTTTTGTAATGGTCTGAATATTGTATTGGTTGGTATACTTGCGGGTAAATTCGATTATTTCCTAATCAGACTCGAGATATGAAAATGATCGAAAAAGCCACCACCGAAAAACAAGCTTTGAATAGCTTGTAATCAAACTCTGGTAACGAGTTTTAGGGCTTCAGTTGTAACAGCCGGGATAAACGTGTCATCCTACTAATCTTATAAACGTGAAAGTTTGTAAGTATGGATAGATGGATGGATGGATGGATGTTTGTTACTCTTTCACGCCGAAACGCCTGAACGGATCTGAATGAAACTTGGCAGAGAGATAAATTATAGTCTGGAATAACACATAGGCTACTTTTTATCCCGTGGGAATACTGGGATTCAAATCTGCGCAGGGAAACCGCGGGGCGCAACTAGTTGCTCAATAAAACTACCAGGATCACATGGAATCGTCCAAACTAGAGCACTGCCTTTCCTAGCAACTAAGTCCATCAACGTGCCTCATGTGCCTATAATTTCATCGGCAACCGTACCATTCGAACGCTGTTGGGCGGCAGAAAGAGGCATGCTGTATTTCCCAGGACGAGGTCTTCACAAGGAGCTCTATTACTCTCAGGTTACCAATCGATCACTATCGATCGATACCAAAGTTTATCGATTGGATTGGTCTGGTACAAACAATCGATTGACGTCGACTAATCCATAAGAGCTATTACTCGACGTCGATCGATAATTTCTACCACACTAATCCAAACGATCAACTCCAATCAACGTAGATCGAAGCCGTCGATCCTTATGTTGACGAGCTATGTGTTTAGCTTGCTTCCGAGAACTGTGGTGTGATTACCTGTGTAAGACTCTTCTCCTATGGCAATACGATAGTCCCCTCAGTAGCTGGAACATGAACAGTCTCACGTTGTGATGGCTGAGCCCTCCGGGATGCCTCTCCATGTATTGTGATAGGTCCGTGTCCTGTTGACGAAGGTTTAAAGGATGTATTATTGACTTTATTTAAATAACATGCAGTTATATATATCATTACAAATGACAGCTCAATCTGTGTCGGTTTCTGATGAATATGAGGAGTTTCTTTACCAGTCTTTGAAGTCTATACCACACTACATCCAGATGTATCAAGTTTAAAATTCAAGTTCAAAATGGCATGCCTCATATGAATTAATATTTCATCTTAATCTATAAAATAGAATAAAATGCCTAGTATCAAATTCTATTTATTTTCAACAATAAAAATAAATAGGTCTGTAAGGAAAGAGTTAAGAACCAAGTCTATGTTATTGAAGCGTCATTCAAACGGTTTTCATGATATCGGATTCCTTTCAATAACGTCTATAAAAGCTCCTCGGGGTTCAATAAAAATAATATTACAGTGACGACCGGACTGCAATAAATATGGTTGACGTTGAACTGTGAATGCCGACTATAATTTATGGGAAGTAGTAAAATTATATGGTCTCCAAGTCCTCATTAAACAAGGGTCTGAAAGTATTGTCCACGTAAATAACTCTTTCAAGAAAAAAACGACTTCAAATATACTGGAAAATACACTCATACTACTATAACCGACGACCTGACAAACGATGGGGAATAAAGGTTCTTGAATGGCGACCACGAACAGGAAGGCGAAGTGTGGGACGCCCTCCTACCCGATGGACTGACGACATTGTTAGGATCGCGGGTAGTCGGTGGATGGAAAGGGCTCAGAATCGTTCTTCCTGGAAGCGGATAGGGGAGGCCTATGTCCAGCAGTGGACTTCTGTGGGCTGTTGATGATGATGATGATGACTACTATAACTCAAAAACGACTCGTCAGATCTGACTCAAATGGGACCACAAGACAAGCACTAGCTTTCGTTAAAAAAAAAAGAGTAATCAAGATCAGTCCACCCAGTAAAAAATTATGAGGTAACAGAAACAGTCGAATTGAGAACCGGCTTCTTTTTTGAAGTCGGTAAAAAAGGCGACGCGGTGACGTTTCACAATAGTCTGGATGTGAATTGCTATGTTTACAAAGATTGGAATGGATTGGCTCGCGATAACAGCCCCATGCGGCTTTTATGCAGTAATACTCGGTCGATCTACCTCCTTAACTTAATTGATCGGATAAAAGCATTCCAATTTCAATTCCAATTCAACTCCAAAGGCTAAGGGAACTTTGAAAAGAAATAACTTCACGCAAAAGACGGGTCTCAGAAATGCCGATATTGCGAGCTGTTGCCATAAGAAAAAATGAAAAGAACAAAAGAAAAAGAAGAGGACAGCACGTACGAACTCCATACATTTGGGTCAAAGTAACGCGGTCACGACACTATGTCAGGAATTCAAGATCAGGCTCTAGGGGGTTATAAAGAATTCAAGGGAAAAACGCGGTCGGCAAGGTTTTTTTCTTACATTCCAGCTTTTTGAGACGAACAAGGAACGTTTAGTGTCGTTCCTTGGGCTTTTAGCTTTTTACTTAAGTATAGCCAGTTGCAGTACATATTCATTCAACCTTTTTATGTAGTGAAATGCGGGTAGTCAATTAGTGCAGCTTATTGTCATCATAAAGTATTCTAAAGCTCATAGTAGGCAATCCTGAAGGGACACCCTTCAGGATTGCCTACTATGATTCTGCCTACTATGTATATATGTACATAATTCTGTATATATTTGTGTATATAATTCTGTATTCGAGTACAATATAGTGTATTGTTTATGTTGCATTGTATCGCCGTGAATTCCGCGCTTACTCATTTCCGTGTCAGACAGTTCGCTAATCATGTTTAGTGCAAGACATTAATCGCGATTAGGGCTTTAATGCTTATACGGGCTCGCTAAACCCGTTTAGTGATCATTGTGAATACATTGTGAGGGGCATCTTTGACGAAGTAATATGCATAATAAAAAAAAAAATTGGTGGACTTTCCACGCAGCACTATAGCCCCAAACTAAGCAAGGATTTGTGCTATAGGAACCCAAATGGCTGATAAAACTGTGAAGGCTGCACAAATATATAAACTTTATGTATACTACAGCACAGAAGGTAGGGCTACCACCAACATCTCGGATGTCAAGGCTGTCAAAATTACAAACTCACCACAAACTCGAAGACGAATGTGAGAGTCTCCCTCGTATGCACGATGTCGTGTAGGGTGACTATGTTGCTGTGTTTCAGCTCCTTCAACAGCGACGCTTCACGTATCGCGGTGAATGGCGCGCCCTCCTCTTCCTGCAGTCTAATCTCTTTTAGCGCTACGACTTGATGTGTTAAACTGTTGGCGAAAGAACACACTTGAGGTAAGAATAAGAATGACTTGATTAAAACTAAAGAAGACAATTTAGCATTTGCAACTTATTTTAGAAGAACAATGAATGGCAATTATTTAGTGTCGGAAATGGTAACATTTTTATTACATCCAACCAAACCTAGAACATTGCGACCCGGATCTTTCAAGGTATAATTGTATCTTCTTCTTCTGAAAACCCTTCCAACGTGCACTGAAGAAGCTATGAATAAATTAATCTGAACTTTGAAGCATTCCACATCAAGGTACAACACGACATTCGAAGAAACTTTGACGTCATGAATGAACGAAGAAACTTGGCGCAAGCATGCTTATTACTGGTTCATTGGATGCGGAGCACTTCATACAATATTCACAAGCAATGAACGGTGAACTTCCGTTTCTAAACACACTCGACTGAACCTATGTACCGCGATTGCTAATTTAATAATGTATTATGTTTTGGGACGAAACTTGTTTCTCTTCATTAGAGTTTGCTGATATGTTGCAGCCGACTACCACAGTGCCAGATAGATTCAAGGACACCAACTAGTCCATACCGCAGGTAAATAGCGTATGTAGTTTGTGGTTTAACTGTAAGTCTAAAGGGTATTTTTTTGTCAAGTCCATAGGTATTAAGAAAATAACTCAAATTAAATATATTAGATTTTTCTCGACGTGATTTTCCCAGTAACTCGTTAAATGGCGTAGAAACACCATCGCAGTTGAAAGAAGCTGTCTTTTTGTTCATGTAATTAATTACACCCAATTAAGAAGCGTAAATGGGAAGCTTGCAAGTTTCGTAATGTTTATTTGATGTCTTACATTTTTCAAACGGTGATTTAAAATCCTTAACAAAATGAGAAACTCAAGTCAAGATATATATAATAACTAGCGATCCGCCCGCATACATATAAACCTTCCTCTTGAATCACTCTATCTATTAAAAAAAACCGCATCAAAATCCGTTGCGTAGTTTTAAAGATACAAAGGTAAAAAGATACAAAGGGACAAGGGGACATAGGGACAGAGAAAGCGACTGTTTTATACTATGTAGTGATAATAATATATCTTTTGTTCAGACACGAGATCGGTTACACAAATTATAGGTATATTCAAAGATATTTACATGTGTAATTACTATAGACAGGGCTGATTTAGTTGAAATTTAAAATAGTTTAGTTCGTATATTGGAATAATATTTAAGCTTAGCTTTATCTGGATACCCTATACCATGAGTGCCGAACCCGCTGCCTTGCACCAGGAACCCAGAATGGCAATGGGACACAAAACTATTCTGATAATTTTTACGTCTTAGCAGTTTTTGAATCTTTTTAAATGTCACGGCAGAAGCTTATGAGAAGAGCTAAAGAATAATAATTTTCAAAAAAGATCTAATATTGATAGCCGGACAAGTCTGCGTAATGGTATAAAAAATTAGGCAGGTACATTGTATTTGGGAGACGTTATTTAAGGATATGGACAATAGACGCTCCACCGTGCGAGATAGACCATGACAATACTATAGGAGGTTTTAAAAATAATGATTTGTCAAAATACTACAAAGCGTTTTAGACATGGATAATAAGGAATTCATTAAATAACTAAGACAAACACAGCAATGCTTATAAACATTTTCGTTTATTAACCGGAGCAAGGACTACTTGGTCGCCAGCGAAGCCGCGGGCGGCCACTAGAACATAATAATCATCATTACTGATGATTATAAGTAAGCTTTAGTACTTACACACGCTTCGCATCAGCCTACCCTGTTTGGTCCTACCGAGTGCACCATTTCCTTAACTTAAGTTTTAAGGACAAACTGCAGGCAACTTCCGCATTATAGGTAATTGATATACAGTAAATCATAATTATTGAACTATTATAAGAAGCGTTCGAACTTGATACACTACCTTCCGGTAGAACGGTGGGGTTATAAGTATGATAGTTTCATTCACCATTGGCTTACGTTTATTTCAATGTTATGTGATGGAACAAGACCCACGTGATGTTTTTGAGTTACCTCTTTAAAATCAGAACAGTAATTCGAGCATCATTGCTTGAACCATAAAATAAACAAGAGAATACAGTACGACATTTTCTTATTTTATATTCGAAGGCACTAAAAGTTGCCACAAAAAACTACAAAGCGTTTGTATAGTAGTTGAGTATGACATGAAATCCGGAGATTTAGAATAGTAGAGCTCTTTGTGAACGGCTTACCCGGGGAAGTACCAACTACGAACAGCGTTTCTGTGTTTCGGGTTGAAGATGTGGCTGCCGGTGAAATTTCATGGCAGGCACTTGAGGTTTCAAATCTGTATGCCTAAGTTGATGGACGAGGTTCCTTGAGCTGTGTGAACTGTTGCCACTTTCACTTGCTAACTCTGCTATCAGTAATAAAGCCCCCTAAATCCTAAGCGTGGAAAACGAAGCGTGGGAAGCCCTCTTACCCGATGGACTAACGACAATTTGAAAATCGCGGGAAGTTTGTAGATGGCGAGGGCTCAGAATCGTAACTTCTGAATATGAGTAGGGGAGGCCTATGTCTAGCAGTGGACTTTTATAGGCTGATGATGATCCTAAAGGTACCGACACACGTAATCAAAAACCAACCGACGTGTGACAAAATAAGCATGGTTATTTACTAGCACGACCTGTTCACACGTGCTTTTATTGAGCAAGGCTCGAAAAAATCATGCTTTTAGCTCGAAAATAAGCACGTGTGTCAGTACCTTAAGGCGTGCAAAAGATTGGTAGTTCAAGTTACATAAACACGGTGTGACATTTTGAATCGCACGATAAGTTACTTCCGTCCGCCCATCAAAATCAAAGGAGCCATTAATTAGCGAAGACTAAAGGTCACGAAGACCTCCAGCAAGCTCAAGGTCTTCCCTGGCAGGAACAAAAGGTCAAAAGTGCCGCACTAATACTTCTTGGCGGAGACTCGGAGAGAGCTTGTTTATGGCAAATTAAAATCGCTTCATCAATTTGGCCATTTTATCGACTGAGGCAGACGAAGGCGACGGAAAGTCTCGCAAAAAATAAAGAACGCTTTTCTTCTCGGAAGTTAGCAGAGGTAATAGGATGTAAAGGGCAGTGCAGATATTGAGACATTTATATCATCATCATCATCAACAGCCCACAGAAGTCCACTGCTGGACATAGGCCTCCCCTATCCGCTTCCAGGAAGAACGATTCTGAGCCCTTTCCATCCACCGACTACCCGCGATCTTAACAATGTCGTCAGTCCATCGCATCGAGTAGGAGGGCGTCCCACACTTCGCTTTCCTGTTCGTGGTCGCCATTCAAGAACCTTTATTCTCCCCCCCCCCAGACATTTATATAAACTAATTGAAAAACAAGAAATTACAATAAAGTAGCTATAGCCTACGCTGACCTTTCTCTTTCTCAGGATACTTCTATTTTTAACTCAGGATTTTATTGACAATCTTTTTGGCAAGTTTTTGTTTTTAGAATTAGAAGTAAACATTGACTTGTTCACGAGGATTAATCCAAAACTTTCAGATTATTATTATCATCACTTACGGCCGAATACTCAAACGCAACTCAGATTTAAGCACGTCTCATGTGACGAGTTTTAGACGGAATTTCATTAAAAACTGTAAAAAAACCACAACTTGAGACGTGCTCAAATCTTTTTTTTTTATGTAAAAGATAGGCAAACGGGCTAACGGCCCACCTGATGGTAAGCGGTCACCGTCGCCCATAGACAACAACAACACCAGGGGCGTTGTCAGTGCGTTGCCTACCCTGAAGGACTTTATTAACATTTTTCTTGAAGCTTTTCATGTTAAATCTTGGCGGGAAAACCTCTGCTGGTAACTCATTCCACAGCCTATGGGTATGGGGAACAAATGAGCGTGAAAAACGGAGAGTACGAGAGACCCAGGGTTCCAGAATGTGTGGATGAGCTCGATCCCGGTGCCGAGAGGAGCGGTGGTAAAATCTCGACGCCGGGATAAGGTCAAATAGCTCCTCCGAGCATTTCCCGTTGTACAGCCGATAAAACACGCATAAAGAGCCAATATCGCGGCGTAAGCTGAGCGGCTCTAGCGTATCAGTGAGTTTGGGATCTGAGTTGCGTTTGAGTATTCGGCCTGCAACCCAATTTGTGTATAAAGTTAACCAGTTTCATTACCTTCCGCGCCCATTCTCATAAATGCTATAAACTCACAAAGAGACGACAAAAGCAGATATAATTCAAAAGTACTCACTTGCTATATCCTTTGTAAACCGTAGCGTAGGAACCCTCACCGAGCTGCTCGAGTTTTATGTAAGCTTCGGACTTGCCGAACGGAGAGTCACCCTGTAAACAAAGCATTCATTCATCACTATGAAACAGTCGTCGGCGCCCCTACTACTGTACGTGTACCACGAGTTTGACAGCTTGTTTTTTGGAATTGGTATTCGATCATTCAGATTTAGTTTTCCAGCAGTGGTAATCCACTAAACATAATAATTGATAGAAATATTAGTAGAGATCATCCACTCTAAAAATACACGCCCCTCTACCTGCCTTCACCCACTAAAGCAAATGAGGTATATAGATGCAATACATGCCACCAAGCAATTTCATTCGTCATTCAGTTTCCCGCCAGACATGAATATGTCACTTTCATTTTCCGCGGGAAACTGACTGACTAATAAAATTATCAGGTGTCATGAATTGCGTCAATACACCTCACTTGCTTGTGGGTGAAGGCAGGTATAGTACCCGTCAAACTTCTTGGCCATCGCGCGAGGTGGTAGGGGAAAGGTTTGCACTCTTCGCACCACCAAAGAGACCTATTTTTCGTTTCTTTTTCATTCAAGGTCGTTTGTCCAAGAAGTTTGACGGATACTATAGTAGGCGTGCATTTTTAGAATGGACGATCTCTAGCATATTTAGACATTTTTGTTGGTTTAGATAGCTAAATGTTTAACTAGAATTAACCAGTGTGAAAATGCAGCCTGATACAGTCTAAAGATTTGTCAAAAAGGCTGATTTTTTTAGCATTTGTTTATACCACCAAGTTAGTTTTTTTGTGTGGCTAGCCCGTTTTACCAGCATTGTGTGTACTTAACATACAAATAGCTTCCACTCAGAGCATCATCACGTAAGCGGTAAGAAAAAACAAGAAATAAGAATATTCATGAAACCCATTTTTATTCCCCACTTGTTTGCCATGCAGGACAGTTTAGCGCGCGTTTCATTTACGCGAGCCCGTGGTAAGAGCTCGGCTTGGTAATCCAGCAATTTACGACACCACCACGCCACCCCGTGTCGGCCCACGCTCAAAATGCTGATTTTACACCCGTCACAGGCACAGCGCTATATTTATAACATAAATAATAAACAGGTCTGAATAAAGTGATGAGTCTCGCTTCTATTCATAAGCGGAACGTTTTCACTTGACGAGCATGGCATCAACTTAAAGTAAAGCCCTACGTAATGAATTAACACATTTGAACAGCCGAAGTCGGGTTTTCATTAATTTAGCTGATTCTAGCTAGTTATAGAAAACTAAGAGAATTAACGATACGTTTTTTGGGAACACATTTTTAGTATTCAGTTTCACATATACTTTAACTACGAACTGTGACTTATTTTTATGTTTGAATTATTGTTTTATATGCAAACAAGTTTTTTGTATGATTTATTTATTTTTACATAGAACATAATTATACATTTACATACATACAACTTAGCAGGAAGTCAAAAGTACCGGTTTAAGATACGTTAATTCCGTTCTAATGTTTGAATCAACATACGAGTAACAAAAACCATTCGCTCTCATAGTGGTAGTTGCTAACGGTTAAAATTATATGGAATCGGAGCAAGAATTAACCTTTGAATAATGTTAAGTAAGCGCAATCAAGTCCAATTATCCGATTAACATAATTCGTATAATAGCTAAGGTCTGTGTTGCTGATGTGTTCATAATTTTGTTGATTGCCTTCGTGGAGTAATCATAGATCATGATCATTACAGGAACTTCACTTTAAAGACTACTGACGATTAGCGAGTAAATATTATACAACTACTAGAATAGTTAACAATGATTAAAAAATCTAATGATCATTAAGTAAGTCAAGTAAGCATTTAAAGATGTAACGTATGAAATATAACGGTGGCATTATATTCTAGCTTTAAATGCTTACTTTTAAGATTTACAAGGACTCGGAATGCATTTTGGTGTACGTGTTGTTATTTCTGAACTCCCATTCAGGGATCCAGCATCAAAAAACACATCTCTAAAACCCACAGTCAGAATGTCTTCAAACAAAATTTTCTACCTGTGTGTTCCAGTTATTTTCTACCTGTGTGTTCCAGTTATTTTCTATTCGTGCAGCTCATGTTAGGGGAAGTCTATCAGCAAAGCTTCAACCTTTAACTAGGTAAGTTTGCTGCCTTGCACTTTCCAAGTTAGCTGACAAGCTAAAAGCTGCTAGGGTCAAACTACGTAGGCTAATGCAACAGTATAACATCCGATATTCTGTCGTCATAAGAAGGCCGTGACTTCCGTCCAAGTTGAATGCGAGATAATTGAAGTTTCGTCTAAAATGAAGGCCGACGATTTTCTAGCTAGATGTATTTAGTTATTGAAACTTGTTAAGTTAAAAAAACAGCGATCTATTGAATCCTGTTTTGTTTTGTTTGTTATATTCTTTTTCACCAGGGAGGAATAAAGGTTCTCGAATAGCGACCACGAACAGGAAAACATCCTACCGACATACCGACTGACGACATTGTTAAGATCGCGGGAAACAGTGGATAGAAAGGGCTCAGAATCGTTCTTCTTAGATATGATGTATAATAGGGGAGACTTATGTCCAGCAGTGGACTTTTTTCAGGCTGATGATGGGGGAGCTTGCACACAGTGAATATAAATGGTCCTTGTAAGTCATCCAATCTATCATAAAACCTTGTGATTTATAAAACCACTAGTTGCCCTCTGCAGTTTCCCCCGCGCAGATTTAAATCCCGGTATCCCCACGTGATAAAAAGGAGCCTATGTAGCTATTCCAGACTATAATCTATCTCTCTGCTAAGTTTCCCCCAGATCCGTTCAGTCGTAAAAGAGTAACAAACATCCATCCAACCATACATACATTCATCCATTCATACTTACAAACTTTCGCGTTTATAATAGTAGTGGGATAATGATGTTGACAGTACCTACCTAAGTAGCAGAGTGTATATAAAACAACAACCGTTTCGCTTTCTTGCGCGCGCTACCTGTCTAAATATTTGGATGAGCTAATGCATTTTATGTTGGGAGTGCATGCAAGCCGCTTGTTAGAAAGTAAGCGATGAAAGGCTAAGCAGCTACCAAAACCTTAAAAATAAAAAGAAACAGCAGCCTCACGACTTTGATCCCCGTAGGTATGGTAGATAAATAACTTCCTGAAATCTCTTAGTACCAAATCTCTAAGCCTTCTGTTACTCGCTTGTCTTCAAATGCATGTTATTTTCACCTAATTTGTAATAGCACTTTATTTTTTTACGGCATTACTCTCTGCTCATGTCCGTGGAAATGCGCAAGGAAATGAGTAGGGACATGGGTAGGGACATGGGTAGGGAAATGGGTAGGGACATGGGTAGGGACGTGGGTAGGGACATGGATATGGACATGAGTAGGGACATGGGCAATGCGAGAATGTAAACATGCCACTTTCATGTCCGCTCGCGTTGACGTTCACGCTGCCCGCGCTCCCTAAGTATTCGCTAAATGCGACAACGCCGCCGCGGACATTTGTCCGGCCACATTTCCGTCCACGCGAATGTCAACGAAAATTTCTAAATGTAAACGCGGTATAAGCACTGAATCTTAGTATCTAGCCTATCTTAATATTAGTATCTAGTCTTAATTAGTGTTTACCTATTATGATGGCATTCAATAAATAAGTGAACCAGGTGTTCTCTTTCAGCTTTCTAAGAACTAAGATTACAGCAAGGTAAACAAATTAACACTATCGACAACGCGTTACTGAGATGCGTTTGTAAAATCTGGCCTGTTTACTTACAACCTGCACTTACAGCTTGAACACAGTTTACAATCTGGCACGTATATCTTGGCGTTTGAAGTTGTATGTTTTAACACTACTTGCTGATAGAAGAATCAGATGGGCGCCTGATGTGAAGTGGCAACTATAACAAAGTATTCACGCAGGATTATCGTATTGCTTAGCGACCACCAACTTGAGGCAAGATGTTGAGCCTCATGTGTATGCAATTACTAGATTACTGTTACTGCACCTACTGTTTAGATTGTTTTACTTTAAGTTAATAATAGAAGGTAACTGTCAGTCATCAAGATTAAATATTTACATGTGCTGCATCATTTGCGCGCCGGCCGAGTGAGATATATAGAGTAGCTACTCTATTACAGATTTACATACTAACAAGGTGAATGGAGCATTTGGAATAGTACATAATAAAATACATTCAGGCTCGTTAGATATTTGTACCTGCTACTTACTTTCTTCTTGTCGTACAATTAGTTAATATTTTGAAGCAGTGTGGTTAAAGGATTCTAAGTGCTACCTACTATTAGGGTTGCCATATCTGCAGGTACTGGAGGTCCAAAGGAATATCTAACGTGCCTGGGGATCGAAGTCGTGTAGATGTAGAAACGCAAGAACAAAGTGGCACGTAAATACCGACTGTAAGAAACATGCCATTGGACAAATTCATAGTAATATTTATATCTATAGAATTAAGTGAAGCAAAATTACTCATTAGCGTACTTAACTAGATTGTAATATACCTACCCTATATTAAAATCTTACCGAACTTGCTGTGTCAAAAATAAATATGTAAAAAAAACGTTGAAACTTTTCAAACAATGTAATACCTACTTCACCGAGATTTCTCTCGTAATACAAAGCTGCGTATCTCGATCGCGCGATATATCAACGTCATCCAAGTCCTTACGTCGGCGTCGGTCTATTTGTAAACTAATGCCCTTAGCCCGTTTAGCCTCTGGACACGTGAATGCTGTTTTCTGCTTGGAAATTTTCTTGTGCCTCTGAAGGGATTGGTTATCGCGTTGAGCTTGATTGATTAGATTTAAAGTGACAGCATAACAAATTAGTAAAAGATTTAATTATGCGCATAAACTTCTCGGCACTGGCATACTAAAACGCAACTCATTTTCTACACGTATCTGTCTCAATTAATATTACGTCAGAGTTTAATTTTAGAATTATTAGAATTTTAGTATAATTTTTTTAATAATATTATTATGAATAAGAATACATACCTTAGGTCTACCTAAAATTCTGACAAAATAACATTCATGGTTTTTTTTGTGTTATTTATAATGTACCCAAAATTTTAGTTCATTTTAATAATATGTACATTTATGTACCTAGAATTTTAGAGGGCAAAATCGGATCGCAATCGATCTGAAAACAATGTTTCGGGTAGATTCCGATCGAATTCTATACGATTGGTTTTTCACAGCCATAAATTGCAATATCGCATCCTGTTGTCGAAATGTTCAAGGTACTAGTATCAGCCACACTACGCTCTGCCGCCGAGCACTACCGAAAACAATTTATCATAATTCCCCCACTACTCCAATATTTATTTACTTAGATATGACACGAGAAATGGACCGAGCGCTAGGCATTTTAGCAGTAAGTCGGCAGCGAAACTATTTGTAAGATTAATGACTGAATCTATGGGTTTTGTCACAAGGGGAATAAACGTATAAAATATTTAGAAATTAATAAATAAATACTGCTGAACAATCCATATAGCTCAATCTAGCACTTGCAATGCCTCCATCTTCGCCTTACCTCTAGCCTACACCTATGAATCACCTCTGTACCGTGTTTTACAGATACAAATTTAAATTTATCACAATTTTCATACGCAGATTTTGATTTTGATTGGATTTGCAGCAAAATCTTACACTCCAATACATACTAGGGGAGGTCCAAAAGTCCGCGGAACGGGGGGGAAAGGATGCAGGAAGCTACCTTTTTTTGGTATGTCGTTAATTAGGTACTCATTAAGGGTGTACATGTAAATTTTTAGCGCTTTAAGGCTCCGGTGACAGTGGCTCGCAATTTCGAAGTGCGATTGGCTATTATTTCATTTTATTTCATTTCGGGGAGGTTGTTTGAAAAAATAACTCTAGAGAAACACGCATAAATACTGTTCGAACACAAATAATACAATAATATAAGGGAAACATGCCCGAATCAGAAATTATTTTGGTATTAGTATGTTTGGTCTTACGTTTACCTAATACCAAAATGATTTCTGACTCAAGCACATTTCCCTTATATTATTGTATTATTTGTGTTCGAACAGTATTTATGCGTGTTTCTTTAGAGTTATTATTTCAAACAACCTCCCCAAAATGAAATAAAATGAAATAATAGCCAATCGCACCTCGAAATTGCGAGCCGCTGTCACCGGACTCTTAACATCATTCATTTACGAGATATCGCCCTGCAAACAAGTCAATCCGGAAAAAAACTGCAACAATGGAGCAAATTGAGTTTCGTGCCGTTATAAAGTTCCTTACCAAGCAAGGAAAACCTCCGCTTACCATAATGAATGAGATGGGAGCCGTTTATGGAGATCAGTGCCCTGGTAAAACCATGATTTACAAGTGGCATGGTCTGTTCAAACAAGGCAGAGAGTCGATTGAAGATAACGCCCGCCCAGGACGGCCGGCTGAGGTCACCACTCCAGATATCGTTGAAAAAGTTAAAAAATTAATATTGGAAGATGCTCGTCTAAAGAAAAAACAGCTTTCTGCAATAGTATGAGTATCAGACACAACCATCTTGAGGATCCTACACGATCATCTTGGCATGTCAAAAGTCAGTGCAAGATGGGTGCCAAGAATGCTCACGCCGTTGCACAAGCAACAAAGAATCGAAGCGTCAAAGCACTTTTTGGAGCTGTGTAGCGAAGAATCTACCCCTATTTTGGAGCGGATTGTTACCGGGGATGAAACTTGGGTTCATCACTTTGAACCTGAGTCAAAACAGGAGTCGATGCAGAGGCATAAAAAGGGCACACCACCCCCTAAGAAGTTTAAGCTGTCGGAGTCGGCCGGAAAGATTATGGCTACGATTTTTTGGGATTGTGAAGGAATCCTGTTGATCGACTACAAAGAAAAGAGTGTCAACATTACCGGAGAATATTACGCAAGAATATTGGAGCAATTAAAGGAAGCCATCAAAAACAAAAGGCGGGGAAAACTTTCAAGCGGTGTGTTGCTTTTGCAAGACAACGCACCAATTCACAAGAGCAAAGTTGCGATGGCTGCTCTAGACCGGTGCGGTTTTGAATCACTCGTCCACCCACCTTACAGCCTGGACCTGGCTCCCAGCGATTATTATTTATTTCCAAATTTGAAAAAAGATCTAAGGGGAAAAAAGTTTTAAGACGATGAAGAAGTTAAGGCGGCGATTTTGGCTCATTTTGAGGGCAAAGAGAAAAAATATTTTTTTGATGGTATACATAAGCTAATTTCTAGATCTGAAAAATGTATTAAGCTCAAAGGTAATTATATTGAAAAGGAAAAATAGTTTCGTTGTTTTAATTTCATTACAACTCCTCCATTCCGCGGACTTTTGGACCTCCCCTCGTAGAACAACTCTCATTTAAATCAAGCTGACGCAAACATTGTTTTGCACCGCACACGTTGCAAGAATTCAAGATTACTGCGAAATCAAAAATCGTTATGGAAATCCAATCTTTATGATATTTTTTAGAACATCAGCAATTTTTAGGGGATGTTGCTGACAATGCTGTAAATTAAATTGTTCTAGTATTTTCATGTATACATTACATGAAAATATTAGAACAATTTAGTACAAACTTGTCATGTGTAATGTACTGTAATAAAGATAAAATATCTAGAAGATTTATACATTGTAAGTTAAATCTCATACATAAACGATTTGCATACTGTTATGCCGTACAAAACTTAACATCGAAGTTTTGATTCCCACTCCCACCGTTTTGGTTTCGCAGTCGCAATCCTGAGCTGTAGGTACATACACCCCTTGCACAAAACCCCCCTTCCAAGCGTCCCATTACTCGAGGTAATTGCATTTCAATGTCACTTACCCTAGAGCACTAACCGCTTCGAGAGGTTTTAAAATGCCACCGATTGCGTTGAGATTTTTTAATCCTGCATATTTACCTCAATTGCAATAAACGTCACTTTTAAACTAGAACATTACTTAGAACTACCCCTGTGCCATTTTCTTTTGGTTAGGAATTTAGTATTTTTTTAACGAAATTTAAATTATAGTGCTACTTAAAGTCAAACGGAATCAGTTTGACCTGTAAACTCCATCTACTGTGTTACTGCGTCAGTCAAACTCTTTGTTAATTAAACCCTGTTAGTTTTTTTAGATCAACTTACCCCAAAAGCACTAAATCGTTTGGTGCGTCGGTTGGGATGATCCGAATGGGGTCCGAGGAATGCCTCCGATTTAGGCCGGGGCGGCCTCTTAGGCCTCATCACCACCCTCGCGTCTTCCCTCCCAGCTTCGTCTAGCAGCTTGGAGTCCGATGAGACAGAGAGCTGCCTCCGCACTCTGTACTCGCCGTTGCCGCCGCCGCTCCAATCTGCGCAAACAAACAAAGCTTAACACGTAGTGGGATGAAAGTTTAATAGTTTGACAGTTTATAAAAAGTTTTCAAAACGTAAAAGCGTGGACGCTTGTGCAAGCGACAGGAATGAGCGCGAGGGTGAAACTAGATAAATTTATTTCTGATATTTTCAACATGGCATAAATTCGCTTTAAAGCGCTCTTTGAAATCCTGTGCATATTACATAAAATAAACATTTTATCATCAATAAAAAAAGCGGAGAGAATATAAAACGTTCGCTCCACTTTATATTTTTTGCGATACAGTTGTCAGTTTTGTTAAATTTCCCTTACTAAACGAGAAACCAGATTTGACATCGCAATCTACCTCCCACACAATATAACCAATTGTGTGATAATAAAAACATGGAACATTTTGCTTTGACAAAATAATGCAAACATCATGATTCTTCACAACACAAACACTTTCAATGAAAGCATCGTCAATTGACAGATTGAAAATCCCGATGGAATTTTCCCCGCAAGCACTTAGTAAGCAAATTAATTCACTAGTAAGAAATAAAAAATGAGACATCGAATCGACGATGCTCGAAAGAAGCAATTTTTCTCGCGTACTCGATATTACGGTATCGAGAAATGAAGGAGCGCTCGTTATTCGTTAGATAAATGGATAGCAATAAAGCGGCAGAATCTTCCGTAGGAAAAACCTTCCACATCTACGAGACATGGCTCGAGCCTTCTGCTAACTTTTCCATAAATTTTGCGTAGCTTTCCGGAGTCGCATTTCACATCAAATACCTTCCAGTACCATTTATCTAGCGGAGCTAGAAGCGCGTTAACGTCACAAAGACTCAGTAGTAGGTATTGATGCGAAGCAAACGCGATACGAATAAATCATTCGTATCGAATCGTTTGTTGCGAGCGAATCGATCGCGGAGACAATTGATCACTCGAACTAAATCGAGAATGTTACTAATGATAAGTGTCAATGACGCATTCTGACTAGACTGTACGATTTTACTCTTTGATAGTTTTTACAACTAAGATTATTACAAATTTGTATCATGATGGTAAGTTTTAATTTGACGAAACTAGCGTATTATGTTTGTGGCATTTTTGGGAAATGTAAACTTTTACTCATTAAAAACATCGAAATATGAAATTACGTTTGATTCATATGCCTACGTTTCCGTTTCAAAAATAAGGATGTCCCAATCGAATAACACTTAATTCGATGATGGTAATTCCGTACTTCACCCGGACCCGTGTAAGTGGGTCACGGGGTAGGTGAGGTACCCTCCCGGGTCCTCCGGCGCTGCGGGCGAGGACTCCTATCCGACGATAATTTTATTGAAAGTCCCCCAGCGGTCGGTTTTGTTCGTAGATCAACGGAGTTTCGTACGATATGTACTGGTAAAGTATTGGCTCGTTTTGTTTACGACATAAATAAGGGTATCGTATTCCAGGATAATTTTTATTCTCTCGATCAGACTCAAAAAATATTTGGACACATCTCAATGCAGAACTGATAAAAATTCAGCTTTTATTCTCATGATTTTGGTGTTGTTCTGGAATTTGGTGATGTCATAAAATCAATGACTAATTGAACATAACCATAAATATTTCTTATTATACTGAACTGCTTTCAATAGATGGTCTACAATCATCATCATCTTCCTGCCCTTATCCATCGTTTCGTTCATGAAGGGTCGGCACAACAAGTTTTTTTTTACTCTTCTCTATCAGCCATTATCTTCGTAGTAACTTCTTTGTACCCATATTGGCAGATTCTTTCCATCCGGTTTTTCGCTACAAGACATTATTTCCTTCGCATGGCATGCCCAATACACGTTATAACATATTGCTCCTTATTTTTTCAGT
This sequence comes from Plemyria rubiginata, assembly GCA_963576535.1. Lineage (NCBI taxonomy): Eukaryota > Metazoa > Arthropoda > Insecta > Lepidoptera > Geometridae > Plemyria > Plemyria rubiginata. The sequence goes on from OY754917.1 coordinate 3,069,230, forward strand.
CACGATTTTATTTATACCATTTCTACGATCGACGAAAAAAAAACAAAATTTTCAATTGAATGTCCGTTCATTTCACTCAAATATCAGGCTTCGATTTGCACACGTTAGCGACTGTGTCTGAACGAGGCCTCAATTAAAACTTGGGCTCGCATACCGATAACAGGTATAAATGTATTTTAAAGGAGACGTTTGCTGTGGAAATTTTTGCGAGAGGATTTATTGAAGCAGTTGTTATACCGGGTATGACGATATCGTACGCTCAAACAAATATTTGCAGCTTTACGCAAACAAAATATCGAATGTCGATAGCGACTGAAAGGCGTCTGATACTAGCATTAGACTTTGCAGAAAGTATACAAAGGCGATGCTACCAGGAGAGCTGACGTACGGCTTCGCATATTTACCTTCGTTGGGCATAAATTGTAATAAATTCTAAAAATTACTCGTGCGTTCGTATGTAAGTTCTCGCAGAGTTTCGCCTGTGAATGTAAGCTCTTATTTATTTTATTTCATACCGCTAAGTATCCGTGTTTACGGCTGATGTGGACTGATGCGATCAAACATTACCGTTTTACTGTACATTACGCGAGTCGAGTACCCACCATTACAGCTGCATATATTCACATACGTTCGAATGGTATGGGAGTTTTACAACCGCCATTTTGATGGCGTGTACACTTCGCATTTCCGACTCCAACGGGCGTTTTAGCGTGTCATCGGTCATAACGTGAAATAAAAAAATGTTTATTGGGGCCAACATTGCACATTCACGTAGGAATCTGGTGGCCAGCGTTCATGGGTACGCATCCCTTAACATAAAAAAAAAAATTGGCCCACGGTTCTAATCCTCTTTCCCAAGCACGGCAGATATTCCCTCTTTGGAACCAAGTACCCACATATTCTTTGAAGATGTCTGAAAACATTTGATGGAATCATTGAATGGAAACCTTCAAGATTGACTGTCATGGTAGACCGGGGCTATATCGAGGATGCAGGACCAGGAGCAACCAGGTTCTGGTTGGCTGCAACCCGCATACAACGTAACTGTGGCGTATATTTAGTGTTCACTTCGTCATTTCGACCTGTTTTCGACCACTCCCTGGAAAGCATTTCACTAATTAAAACGGACAGACGTCTTTTTGACGCCGTGACAGGTGTTGTGCTCCGAACAGACAGCCAATTAGGTTAATTAATAAAGGCTTCGTTTTACGAGATAATGTCATTGAATTTTACTAATGGATGTTACTTCTACTACTACTTACTTCTCTTTTACTTAGAAAACATGGTCCGGAAAGTCCTAAGCCTAACCTGCACTGCACGCATCATCAAGTAAATCATCACAATTATACACCTATCTAAAAAAAAGACAAAAAAGAATTCTATTTAAATGTTCTAGATAAGGTGCTCATAATAAAAGCTTGATCAGATAACGCTTGGGGCTTGATAACGGTGTGTGAAATAGTCCAAGATTTATTTATTCAAGTAACTAACCCTTTTTCATATAAATATTTTATATGACAAAGGGTTAGTTATTAGGGTTACTTATTAAATGGGTTATAGTAATGTTATAGAGCCTGTCGTATATGGTATAGATGTAAGAAAGAATGCGACTACGATATATTTGTAGCAAAATCTCGTGTGAATGTCCAAAATAATTAGATAATAAACAGACAACTTCTAGCAATTCCTAAATTCTCTCAATCATGCTTCATTTTCCTCCTCGTATAATTTTCGTGCGACAAGTCGTCAGCTTCTGGTCATTCCTAACTTTTCCCATATGTACCGGCGCGGCGGGTCGCTTCGTTCTCCTTCTAGTATAATTTCTGTGTGACATGTGAACGCGCTACGTGACCCAATTGGAAAAGTTTTCGAGTTACCCCAAAACATCCCGCTATGGTTAATTATTTTAATTGTTTTGAGTGGAGTTTACGCTGCGGATAATCTATGAGTACGGCTATGTTTAAACACGGAACGCTTAATGAGGTTGGAAATTAGCAAACTATATTACATTATCTTATTAGAAAACTAATAATAGATTAATTTATATACATGGTGTTCTCTGTCTCGAAGACAAAGATTACGGTGAAAAATTCTAAGGACTTGCTTTAAAATAATCAGGCAAAATTACTAACTTGACCAAACCCATCCTGGTTTTAATTATGAGTGAGCGTAACTGACTCAATTTAAACCCGCCTTGGTATAACTTCTGCCTTAAGAAAAAATTTCCTACTGCATTCTACAAAATAATATGAAAACTAATTAAACGTAGCATGTTTTATAAATTCTACCAATAATTATATAATTTACTAGGCATTATTTGATGTTTATTACAAAAAAATATATGTACATGAAATTACCTGTTGGTTACCTACGCAGAAGTTAGGTAGACTGCAAAATTTCAATTAGGTACCTACTATGAAGGTACGTTTTAGAATTTCAGAAGTATTATCCCATAATGTTAAAACCGTTTTATTTACGGATTATGCTTCAAAGCCCTCGTAAAGTTTCATAAGAAACGGTTATTGATGCAGAGTGGAAATTTAAATAACTTTTGAGCAACAAACTCTTCAAGTGCAAAGTTTACAATATAATAAAACGTCTTCATTAACTTTGCAGAGCAAACAATATCGTTCGTTAATAAAACAAGTGTATAAGCGTACGGGATGTTTGCTAACCCTGAAGATTATTCAGAGATAGCTGTTTCCCGCGTCTTTGTACGCGTCGTTTTTCTGTGGGAATAGGGGATCATTTTCACGAGCTAGAGTACCGCGACGATAGTCTCCCTAATGGTATCCAAATCAATAGAAACTCGACTCAGTCAACACAAACACGGCGATACGGCACGTTCATGGCTTTTTACACAAACGAAGCGATTTTATACACTCGCTCTATTTATTTAAAAAAAGCCGTAGGTTCACTGTCACCTTATTCAAATTTCATTCCAGTCCTCCGATTAAGGTATAAAAGTGGAAACAGACAAACACGCTGCCTTAATAATATTAGTGCACATCGTGTGCTGGGAAAATTTTAAACTCGTCGGATCGAGTTTAAAATTTTCCCATCCCTAATTTTTATAGTGTTGTAATGTAATAAAGTAATCACTAGGTTCAGTTAAAATTACAAGCCCGGTAGCACTCCAGAATATTGGCACTAGACTTTGCTGCGAGCGAGCACTAGACGCCTACTGACACGCTTGCTTATAATTTAGGATGTTTTATCTAATACTGCTAAATCATAAGTTCGATCATGCTGTCAAATACTGTCGTGAAAACGTATTCAAATTCCTTGGCGAAAACTAAGGTTTTCATGTGGCAGTGACAACATATGCAAATAAAGAGGGTCTACAAAACTATAAATGCATTTTCGACTACAAACGCCATGTCATCGTGTCCACTGAAGTCGAATCACCATTACTATACCAGGCTACATAAATAATATTTGAACAAGATTACAAAATATCCCTTAAAATTTCAAGAATAACTGAGTTAGCTCTGCATAATTTGGGTAATAGTCAATTTCTAGCGTAAGCTTTTTAAAGATTGCGGGTAGCAAGAGAGCTTTTCGTCGGGATTTAACTCAAATATTTCAAAGAGCACGGAAAACTCAGAGGAAAACATTTTAAATTCGTGCTTTTGACTCAGTTGACTCAGCAGCAAAAATATCCTTTCTTTACACTGGCTCTTCTAACACTTACTTTAAATATTTTTTTATACTTCTTGTTAATGGAACAAGCAGATTGCCCACCTGGTCTATATCGAAAAATCGAACTACGTAAGAAATATTCGCGTTTTCGGTTGTATCTTACTCATGAGGGAGTATGCTCCACTTAGAAAAGTACCTACGTGTTTGGGTAGCCGAGTCCTACAGAGTCTGTACAAGAATACTAACTAGCGTACAGTGACATTTTATTTTACTTTCTGCTTGTGTACTATGCTCGTGCTTTTGTTGCAATCCTTACGAGACTTTTCTTCACGACTTGTTGGCGTGATTTTCTTGTTATCCATTTATGTTCGAAGAAAACTTTCAAAGCCCATATTCGATGATTACAGAATATTACTGTGACAGCGAGGCATCTGATGGAGAGATGATGACGAAGATACTACTTAGCATATGCTGCTGTATGGAAACATATAGTAGCATTATGCTGAGCTATTGGCTCATTCTACACAGAATGTGTATTTATTGTACAATTAAATTATTTTGAAGTTATTAGTTTGAATCTTTGTTTATTATTGTGGTGGATGAGTAAACGGATTTATTAAAAATATTTACTACTTCTGGGACAAAATAAATAAATGTTTCAAGAAAATATGACAGGTTGATGTAATCCTGGAATATCACTGATTTATTTAACATACTGTTACCCCGCCATGAACTAACATTTACATTTACAATAGTTTATTTACACGTGTCAAACCACATAGAGTAGTGTGTCATGTCATGAGGGAGTAAGCTCTACTTAATAACAATACTTGTTTGGATCTGTTTGCACAGCTGAGAGCGAAATGTTAGGAGTGTTTAAATTTATTACTATGACTGAATATTTATGCAGTTTTCTATTTTATAATTTCGCTTCAGGTTTCAGTACAAGTGATCACTATATACATTTTTAATGTGTAATGAACATAGTTTTAATTTTAATAATTTTTTTATTAAACACCTTGGTAATTTGAAATTAATCAAGCGCAAGTCGTGTTCGCAGAGTGTTCTCACCTTAGCGATGGTTCTGCCAAATACCAGCCGGAGTCCTTGGATATCATTGAAAGTAAGTTCAAGCTTCTGAATCGTTCGTTAATCGTTATTTACGGAGAGCATGCGTTGGAACTCCTGTTTGTTCCTCTCAATCCCATTCTTCGAATTCTACAATAGCATCAATTAAATCAGAAATCAGAAATCAGAAATATTTATTTGCGGAATGTAAGTTTAGGTTTACATTTGTCTTAATGTATAAAAAAACATGAGCATAATTACATTCTACCAGTTACAGTCCTGGCGTGCAAACATTTTTGAATTGACAAAATTATTTAATTAAAATTTAAGTAATTTAATAAAATAATACCTAAAATAATGTCAAAATTCTAAATAATATTACACATACAAAAATGTCACCTTAAAAACGAAAATATTCATCAATTGTATAAAAGCAATTTATTAACAACCATTTATTTAGTCTACGTTTAAATATAGCTAAGGGTAATTCTTTTAATTCGTCAGGTAATCGATTGAATATTTTTACAAACGATTGAATATTTAAAAAACAGAAAAGGTAAAGTGACACAATACAGCCACATTTATCACAACAATTCGAACATTTACGGTGGGTAAAATACACATCAAAGGTGGATTGTGGTCGAAAAACCCTTTACGTCTGTTTACGAATCCGAGCAATGTCGGAAATGCCGAAAGTTTCAAGATTATTTCCACAACCGCGAAATATCACTCCGGGCAGGAATTCGGATTTTCAGAGCGATTTCCTTATCGTTACGAGAATACACTTTAGATCGTAGGAACTGCTTTGTGGGATATCCTTTATCGTGCACCGTTGTGAGAAGGGACGATTTAGTTATTGATCAAAATAAAACAATCGGTATTCTTTCTTTATTTATACAGGGTTACTGGTAACTCGACGTATTCCTTGCAGGACGTCATAGTAGGGTTAAAATGCAGCAAATTAGGCCACCAAATGTTCTACGTTAGATATACGTCGAATTACCAGTAACCCTGTATAAGCATCCCGCGCTTTCGCCCGCACAGATTTAAATCCCAGTATTCCCACGGGATAAAAAGTAGCCTATGTGCTATTCCAGACTATAATCTATCTCTCCGCCAAGTTTCATCCTGATCCGTTCAGCCGTTCCGGTGTGAAAGAATAACAAATATCCATCCATCCATGCTTACAAACTTTCGCGTTTATAATAGTAGTAGGATATTAAACTTGAATGAGAAGATAAACATTATTTTAACGAAAATCACTGATATGAAACTTTATCAACAAGAAATCTTGTGAAATGAATTTCCCTCCGCAAATATGATAATCTAAACTAAAGCGCGGTCGCTTTTGTTGGCTGGTATTATTAAGGGATGATTGAGGAAATAAATCACATTTTAGTAGGGTTGCATGCTGTTGTCTGTACATTCATTTGAATATACGTGAATATTTCAGATATATAAATAATATAAACCAAACTAAATCATTTAAATAGAACTTTGTACACGATCCGCGTAGACTTTGTTTGAAACTCAAATGGGGTCAATTTGGGTGTCTTTAATGCAAGAGTGAATAGGTGTCTTCTAGACCGTTCTGTTTCATCGTGATCTACATCGTCGCTTACCACCAGGAGAGATCATGGCCAAAGAACGGCCTATTAAGTTAAAAAACTCAGCATGTTCAAATACACATTAGTTGAAACTCAGTCATGTTTAAAAAACTTTGAACCTTCTAGAATGCGAACTTTTGACATTCTGAATTTAAATTCTGTGTGACTGCTTAAGTACTGCAAGGATCCACTAAATTTCAAGTCACCAAGTCTCTAGAACCCATGGTTTTAGGCAGTGTGTTGTATAATTACTTCTTATATATATATCAGACAGTCAGGCCAGGACTAAGATTCATATTAATGTAATAAAATATTCAAATCATCGATATTTCAGGTAGAATGTGCAAGTGGGAAGAAGCCAAAATCATGTGTTATATGAGTTTCCCGCATCGGCGATCTACACGCTCATCGAGAATTCACTTCACACTCGCATAATTAGATCCGCATATTTTATTCACTGCAATAACGTGTTAATGGATACATGAATGCAAATTGCATGTAAACGTTTAGAATAGCCATCTGGCGGTGTGACAGGGGTGGCTACTGTAGCGCCTGGTAATATGACGGACACAATGCGACAGTTCGGACAAAGGTTTACTCTAATACAGAAAACCATTGTCGAACAACACGTGGTCACGCGTAATGATATACTTACTACTCTAGATGTTTAGTTGAGTAACAAACAGTGGAAATGGACAGACGTTTAAAAGCTTTGCAAGACCATGCCATGGTTTCTGAAAGCTCGATCAAAGGTAGTTCATTACTACTATTTCAGCTTTTACTTCAAATTACATAGAGATTGCAAGTGATTTGACAACCTACTAGCTTTGTGGATTGTCAAGCATTATTTATTTATTTATTTATTAGCTTTGATCGAGCTTTTCACCGGCGGTATGTTTCCCTTTCCCAAACAGCAAAGAGCGGTTTACATACATTTGTATAATAATACTAGTTGCGCCCCGCGGTTTCACCCGCGCAGTTTTAAATCCCGGTATTCCCACGGGATAAAAAGTAGCCTATGTGCTATTCCAGACTATAATCTATCTCTCTGCCAAGTTTTATACAGATCCGTTCGGCCGTTCCGGCGTGAAAAAGTAACAAACATCCATCCGTACTCACAAACTTTCGCGTTTTTAATATTAGTAGGATGAGCTCTCGTAAGATGCTCTTTAGACCGCACAAGTTCTGTCAATGGAGATAGTCCAACCTCCTTTTAAGAAGATTAATAAGAAATCTATGGAGGATAGCGTGGTTCACCCGTAGTTAGATACATTCCTATTTGATAGCGGGCATACACAAAGGCTAACGTGCAAACTAAGGTGGGTAAAATGGTTTGACCTCACTTGCTTCTCTTGGTTTTATTTCTGCATCAGAAACACTTAAATACTTTGGAGTTTTCACTTGAAGAGGGCTCATTGATTAAATAAAACGATAGTTTTGAGTGCCCACTTGAGAGCGCATTGAACAATCTTGAAGAATATGTTTCTGTGCAATACCTCTCGAGCGCAATGGCACAAAGCAATACCTGTTAGGCAAGCAAATGAATCATAGCCATAGCAGTATCATGTTTGTAGCATACCTACAGCCGTGGTCACGTAATGCTATCCAGATATAAGTGAAATCGATATTTACTTAATTTATTTTTGTTTAAGTTTTTTCATTTCCAGACAACTACTAAGGTTTTGCCGAGAATTCGTGTCAGTCCAAATAAATAGATAGATAGATAACTCTTTATTAATTAAGTAAACACATTTTGACTTAAAAACTAACAATAGCAGTAATACAATGAGCAGCTTTATCGCTAACAGCGATCTCTTCCAGGCAACCTTGGGATAGACAGGAATGAACCTAAAAGAGAGGGGGGGGGGGTCTAATGTGATCCACATTGCATAATATAGACTTATCTCAATAATTATTATAATTTGCTTATTTGTCAAGTGCCGTTCAAGTAACTATTCAAACCGTGTATCCTTGTTTGGTATCGAACGATTTGCTGTTGGCATCCTCTGCTCGGTTCTGATTACACTGCTTACTACGAATAACAATGTACTGACCGTAATGGCTATCCTTGTCGTGCGGTATGTTCCCGTTGGGCTCGAGCCGATCCAGGCACTCCTCGGAGTACCCGTTGTAAGGCAGCTTGCCGCGACCGCCGCCGTTTTGTTGTCGCCCACGACATTCACTACTATCGCCATCCGGGTCATCTTTTGTTGCTGCAACAAGAATAAGAACAGTTGTATTTGATGGATGGAACACATGACACATTTCAGAGGATATTATATCCGGGTCTAGAAAGACAACCCGAAGATATACGGAAAACGATGATCAAACACTTACGAACGTGTTCTCTGGTTTTAATAATCATTCCTTGCCAAAAAGGTTAATATAGAACTCATAGAACGTTAATTAAAAAGAAAAAGAACAGCGCTGCCGCCGGGTTTAAATCTATTCCCATCAAAGAACCCCATTAACTGTTCCTTTTTTTTTATCCAACGTTAACGGAGAAAAAACCTTTAATGTTATAAAAAAGGTTTCAGGTTCTAAAGCTCTTTGTTGTAGGGCTCCAATTTCTTGGCTTCAAATTGATATGTCATTGTTCCGGGGAGAACAAATGCGGTAATTAATGAATATCACGAAGACAGCCATTACACGAGGTCTTCAAACGTTTGTTCAAAGACAGATCATTACGGGTTGACAAACGAGACCCCGAATTTCCATTCAGGGTAATTTTAGGGGACTCCATTGAGACCGCACCAGATGAATTTAATAGCCGCGCCATTTCGCAAGACCTAAATACCACATGACATACGTACCTACTTCAGAAACGTTCATGTAGAGCGGTGAAAAGGCAAATTAGACGACAGAACGTTTCCATTTCATTCCAGTGCGGTCTAATATGAGCTTGAAAATACAAGCTGTAAAATGTCTGACCTGAAAGCCTGCATAAGCTCGGACGATTAAGCTTGAACTAAATGGAGTCAGAGAACCAGAACTTTTATGAAGGAAAAACTCCAACCTGTGTTCAATTTATAGACGCAAACGAGTTCGAGTTATAGGTATGTGTTATAATGAGTAAACTTACAGCATCACTATAAGTTAGGAAAGCGAGTCAGCGTAAACAAAATTAGCGGTATTTCATACTGTGTGTGATGTATCGAGTGGAGACTCATAACAAGGCTGGGACTCGGGTAAATAAATTATGCCATAACTGAGTGGCAAATTTCCCGATGAGTGAGTCGATTGTTGTGTCAAAAGCGGTATTCGACGTGGCAGGTTAATTTATGGGGTTTCGAGCGCCAGTACAATTTGTGGGTTGAGGGAACCGTTTTTGAGTACTTGTTTAGCAGGTTTACTGCTTTTACTCTGTTTTACTCCAGTCAGTCTTCTTAAACTTGCAGTTTTATTCACTAAACTTATGTAATGTTTTGAATTATTTAAGAATTTTACAGGATGTGATGCAAAAACAGTTTTTATTTACTCATTGGCTATGAGAGAAACTCGTAAATAATTAAGCAATTTGCATAGCGTCCAACCCCTGTTCCCGAGACAGGATATGAAGTGACAACTGGCGCACAGAGACAGACAACTTTAATTGGTTGCCGCTTGGTCTCCTCGGCGCCCTCGGCGGAGCCAAGTAAGAGGGAAATTGCTTAAATAAAATTATGTGATAACATGCCTTTATACTACCTGTAATCAGTTCGCGAATAACATACTTCTGGGGTTATTCGCTTCATTCCGGGTGACCAACAATATGTTGCCGATCGGAATCGAGCAACCACGCGTGGCAACTCAAACGCACAGCACCTTAGAAATCAGATTGTAGTTGTACTAACAATTAGTCGTACTATTCATATGGATCGATGGAACTAGCGCGTCATAAAGCCCTGACACAATAATATAATTGCATAGTTATTTAGTTAGAAGCCAAAAAAGCAATCGAGTATTCCGCGAACTTTATAGAAAACTCTGCCACCTGTCATTATTCAAGTCGAATTATGCGGACAATGGAACCGGACCGCAGTTGCAAATTTGTTAATTATACGTACATACTGTCCGTTCAAATTAATTATACATTCCCAAGTCCGTGCGTCTCCAAAATAAACGGCCATCTGTTGCGGCGCTAAAGGAAACTGAGACAACTTTCTTGAGCAAACATAAATATAAACATGAATGAAGTTTTCATTCTTATAAGTTTGAGAAATAAGTTTCATAACCGCAATCTGCATCAAGTTCTGCCCTGCACAAATACTTAAAATGCAATTTATAGCGAAAATTAAACAGTAAGTTTTGTGTTACAGCAAACTTTGAAAGGCGAGATTACGAACGCTCCGGAATAAACTACATGGCTTAACTTTTGTCTCAAACATTCGCATGCAGCTGTTTCATAGGATTTCTATCGTACGTTTTACGTCGGCAGTCGGCACAAAGTAAGGCGACAACCGGGCCCCGGGCGGCGGCCCGCTTTAATTGAGATGTGGTTGTGCATTCCTCTAGAGCGAGCGTTAAAACCATTTTCTACAGAGGTTTCTTTTGAGTCTGGCCACAAACCAACACTACCTATTGAATCCGTCTGCAATTTCCGCATATAGGAAATTTGAAGGGGAACATTCTCGCTCGTAAGTCACGCTCAGCAGATTACTCGCAATATTGAAATAGTAACCGTGTGTTCACACGGACTACAATTCATGCAAACATCCTATGAATGCAGCGTAAATATCTTGGTAAAACAATGGTTATTGGTTTTTTCCGGGTCGGATTTACGTGAGATTAGTGCGAGTCGGCTGAGAGCACGTGCGGCGATAACTTCTACCCCTTACTTTATGTGCGGTGTGGCCGAGAACAATGAAGGCACTGCTCGCATGCCTCCACAACTCCGCTGTTCCTGAAGATGCAATTAGATATGTCTGAGATCCATTTCCTTGTTTTCACCTTCCTTCATTTCCGACAGTGAAACTCTTTATCGTAACGAACGAGCGATCACTCATTACGTTGCCCACTTAAGGTTTACTTACGATCGGCGGTGATTTGTCACCAGGATTGCACTTTCGTGAGGGGAAGTTTTCCGTCTTAGCAAAGTAAATTAACGCGGGGCAATTGGCAATCTGCGACACCCCGGGTTATCTCGGTTCGTGACTATGTGGCACGCCCTTTTCTCGCTAGTGGATTACAATCGTATGTTGGCTAAGAAATAGTTGTCGTATAGTTAGGATGATAATGTAGATGGTTAATAAGGCGTGCAGTCACGCTCGATTCTCGATTCGACAAAACGAGCAAACAGGCTGCGCTACCGGACGCGACTAATACGAAAAATGCCAGCACATATGAAGAATAACTGTTTATTTCTTTTAGCTATTAAACTCTATGTTGTGTTGAATTTACAGTTTTAAGCCTAAGGTTTATTTATTATAATAACTTAATAACAGATGGATAGATAATATTTTACTAGTGTAATATTTTACTGTAGCAAAGATAACTTATTGCAAGCATAACATATTGTTCACAACTACGAAAGCACTAAACTAACTTACCTCTATAGGATTACCTATAGAGGTGGGTTAGTTTAGTCGATATTAAGGGTCCGGTGACAGCGGCTCGCAATTTCGAGGTGCGATTGGCTATTATTTCATTTCGGGGAGGTTGTTTGAAATAATAACTCTAAAGAAACACGCATAAATACTGTTCGAACACAAATAATACAATAATATAAGGGAAATGTGCTTGAGTCAGAAATCATTTTGGTATTAGGTAAACGTAAGACCAAACATACTAATACCAAAATGATTTCTGATTCGGGCATGTTTCCCTTATATTATTGTATTATTTGTGTTCGAACAGTATTTATGCGTGTTTCTTTAGAGTTATTTTTTCAAACAACCTCCCCGAAATGAAATAAAATGAAATAATAGCCAATCGCACTTCGAAATTGCGAGTCGCTGTCACCGGAGCCTTAATCGACGCTAACTTGTATTACATAATATACCTTCGTTGAATATGAAAATATTTATTTAGCGTTCTCTTGGTATTCGAGATTGATATTTTACCATACAAGTTGAGCGGAATATAATTTTAGAGGTTGTAATCATCCGAGTCCCGAGGAAGATCATAAAAATCGGTCTATGTATTCAGAAATATAAATAACCGCACTACGGATAAGATGCTGAATATTATAACCGAAGACGTGGCATCCGATTACGGAAATGAATCGTATGATCAACGACCTTGCTAAGGCTGCGGAGACTCTTGTGTGCCGACCACAAGCACAGATTCCTAACGACCTAAGAGATTTATCATCAAGTAACGATATGTAAGTGGCTAACCGTAACTTTGTTTTATTTTCATATTCTGAACAATCATCAAACTAACATGTGTTTTGTAAACGGAACAGTTGATGTAAACGTAAATAGACTGAACATTTTAATTAGTTCACAAAACAAATGTTAAGATAAAGTATGGTCATTTTACATGATGAAGCATAATTAGTAATGAGTATTAAGCATGATGAAGTTATGTAATTAATATAAGTACCCACAAGAAATATTAATAGTATGAGATCATTACAGTACCTATTTCACTACCTTGAAAGCTAATTATTTAGATAAATTATAAGATTTCAATATAGCTGTAAAAAAATAAAATAAATCAAAACATTGCAAGAGTCAATGCGAATCATAAGTTTACACAAAAGTTTTTGCGGAAACGGTTGATTCGTTAGTAACTTTATTCAAAGTATGAAGTAAGCCCGAGGAAAAGAATAATTAATAAGTCCGACTCATTAGCATGGTACGGGAAAGATGAAATTTCAAAGAAAACAAAAAGCTGGCTTGCCAAGATAAAATAATTAGCGAAAGCTTTAGCAAAGGTGTTGAACTAATGTAACCGATACTAAAATAAATACGAAGAATGTTTTAAAAGAAGTTTTAGTAGAATATAAGAATTTTGAAAATATAAAATGATTATAATATTCTTAATACATAGGCTTCAGCTTTAGCATGTCATAGCAATACGAGTATCTAGTAGTAGTAGTAATCTGGCTAACGAAATCTACAAGATTTGTTCCAAGTAATTTAGGTCGAGAAGTGGCTCTCCAGATAAAAAGACCACAAAAGTCGCTCCCCAGAAAGTCTTGGACAAAGACAGCTCATCAATATTCATCCACTGAATCAGTCAAGTGCGTAACGTGAGAAGGGTGAGGCAGGCCCGTCATCCAAGAAAAGTAGTGTACTCAGTCAAATGCCATTAAAAATAATGATGTTTGTATGCATGCAACTAAAGAATACAATCCCGGGATTTCTCGAGAATACAATCGGGGTCAGAAAACCGCCGGGATCTCGGCACTTGAGATCCCGGCACTTGGAATCCCGAGATTTTATTTTTGTATATGCACCCCAATCTGAAACACCATTACTGATCTAACTGTAATAGTTTCAATATTACGTCTTCCTTAAAAATCAACCAAGCGACATCATCGCCTTTCAGAAACCATTTTTTGTTACTCTTAAGAGTAGAATATATAATAAGTTATGTATAAAAACTTTATTGGAGGATTTAGAAGTAGCTCTCGCCTATCATAAAAGTCAACACGAAACGACTCTCCGACGAGACCATCAGAATTTCACTACCTACCTGAGTGATTGCTCCGTCACATTTTTTATCTTTTAAATTTAAATTGCTTAGACTATTTCAGATAAGCGAGAAACATCAAACGTCTATTTTTAATCCAATTGGTAACGGAATTGTTAAATCCAAAAATATAGCTATTAGTAACAATGTATCCGCAATTTCTGTTACTACAGTAACCGTATGGAAAGATCGCAAGTGCTGAGCTAAAGTACAGCGATTCCTGTGTCAAAGTTGATGAGGGTCTTGGCGGTCAGCGCTTTCAACAGCTTATCGGCTGGCGTGATCGGATCGAAGCCGCAACTCCCAGAACAAAATACTTGCGGCGAGGAATTTTTTGATAGCGTCTTACTTGACTCAGTCTTGAATGGGGATTTGCGGGTTTAGGTTTTAAAACTTCAAACAACAGTACTACGGTCACTCTCATTACATACATTGTATTTTTATGAAAGAGTTGCATTTTGAAAAATCTAAATTTTTTGCTTTAGTGGATTTTTAGCACTTCAATAGCATCGAGATCGTCCCGCCTTTTACGTGCCACGGTTCCGTCCGCGATGGTGTCTCTTGTAGGACAGACATTAGACGTACGTCATTTGATCCCCTTGTCCGGATGGAAAGTCCCAGCCTTCAAACTGTGAAACTCCAGACCAGCGAACAGAATAAAGCTGGTGTCACTGACCTAAATCACCGGTCACAGGAAAATTATTGCGAAATGAGTTTCTAGCCGGGTCAAATTGGATAGTAAAAGCCGGGAGCTAATTTAGTTAAGGGTCCGGTGACAGCGGCTCGCAATTTCGAGGTGCGATTGGCTATTATTTCATTTTATTTCATTTCGGGGAGGTTGTTTGAAAGAATAACTCTAAAGAAACACGCATAAATACTGTTCATACATACATACATACATAAAATCACGCCTATTTCCCATAGGGGTAGGCAGAGACCACGGATTTCCACTTGCTACGATCCTGACATACCTCTTTCGCTTCATTCACTACTTCAATACTGTTCGAACACAAATAATACAATAATATAAAGGAAATGTGCTTGAGTCAGAAATAATTTTGCTATTAGGTAAACGTAAGACCAAACATACTAATACCAAAATGATTTCTGATTCAGGCATGTTTCCCTTATATTATTGTATTATTTGTGTTCGAACAGTATTTATGCATGTTTCTTTAGAGTTATTCTATCAAACAACCTAACCGAAATTTTCAGTTCTCAATTATTGTTTCAGTTTGTTTAGCCGTACAAATGGCAACATTCATTGTAATCATTCTTGTTAGTTTTTCTCGGCATTATGATCTCGAGTCTGACCCAGAGATTTGTCACGGGAAAGTGATTTACGTCTCGAAAGCGGATGACTAAATGCTTTATTATGTCGTTCTTTTCGAAAACTGCTCTTTTAATTACCTAGTAAGCAACGTAACATGTGAAGCCTAGCAATTTCTTGTGAGTAGGGACATATATCGCTATCTGAAACAGACTAACCCTCCGATCATAAGAAACACTTCTTATCTACTAAGTGCCCTATTTGCTTTCCACAAAAAGTCGAAACACAATAGAAGGACGGTCCAAAGAACCCTTCTAGGTTTGTGAGCTCGATAAGGTCGGGTCCATTCAGCGAATAAAGTGAACAATAATACGATAAGGCTTGTTTGGACAATTGAATCTACCCCTGCTGAATTTCACAGTCAAATTATTAGATAAGTGCCTACAATCAAAACTTAAATATTATATCCCTAGGCTAATCATCACGCCATACACTAACAGAAGATAAATGAACATGCATATGCCCAGTAACTTTCAATGTTCCAATAAAATTTACGGAACGATGCCGCAGGGCGCATAACCCTAAACATCTCAAGTAGCTCGCTCGGGGCAATCGTAGAATCCATTACGTAATGTGACCGACCTATATAAGCAGGAGGTATCTTCAAGCCGGAAGGTTAAACTTCACACAAGCGTCGCTTCAGTAGGCCGTAAAGTGCTATGCCATGCGAGCTTATCTTGAAGTGGCCTTGAGCAAATTTAGAAATTTACATGTGGGCAATGGCAATGCAAGTTATCTCTTAAAACTTGGATTTTCTCTTCTGCTGAAAAAAAACGAAACCTACTCACTAAAATACACTTAGTTAGACAGGGTGGGCTAGCTAGATGGTCTAGAAATATCATTTAAGCCGCGCGTGACCTTTAAAAGTTCGTGTAAACTTATCTACATCGATGTATTTATAAGCCCCTCGACTAGAGGGCTACAAGAGTAATAATAGCGTACAAATCTGTGGTTAACAACAGAGTTCCTTAATTAATTTGACAATACTTTCCACTCTGCTTTCCATGGAAACGCGATAAGATATCATTATCTTGTTCCCTTACAAATTAGGAACGCATAAAGTCCATGTCATTCTTCATCAACCTTTTGCGTGATATTGCACGATTTCCCAACAATACTTCTCACAGCTACTTATCTTTGAGCTGTTTCTAATGTTTGAATATTGAGATATTCGATACCCTTTTCCGGTGATTTTCTTTATTTATGTAGGAAGGAACGTGTTCACGTTCTCAACAGTGTGTGCCTCGCCTCAATATAGCTTGGATTTTACGTGGTCTATTCGCTCCATTGACTCGGAACTACTTCTTTGATATCCCAATAACAAACCACGAAGAATACATCACAAATTCAGAATGTCCATGCACTGTTAAATAATGAACTTTTCCCTAGTATGTTGAATAAAGACGAATAGGCACTTACTAAATCATTAGCTGCATACACTCCTTCAACACTTGCGTAAACACAGCTATCGTTACAAACAAGCTTAGTTGACATAAGAATGCATATTACTGAATATAAGATTCTACCAAATATGATAATGTAATGTATTGAGAATTGAGAAAGTAGTATATAAATAAATTGATAAATAAGCTTTAATAAAACAAGTCAACAAACTAATCAACTTTCTTAGTTACGAGGAGGAACAAGTCAGAGGCAGTCGTTAACCCGTTGTAAACAATAATTGAGGACAAACAATCGGTACGACGCGACGCGACGATGGGGACAATTTGAGCAAACAAACTGACGCTATAACTGGGGCAGACGGATGACTCATTAAATAAAGGCAACCGTGTCAGGGTACTTATTTTTCAGAAACTGGAAAGGTTTACAAAGTAACGGTAACATCTGTGCCGAATATGTATTTTATTGAAATAAGAACAATTGATTGGTATTGTTTTTAAAAACAAAGATAACACTCACGTTATATACCTAACATATTACATATAAATAACATTATTGACAAGGCAAGGTACACAGCTTCGTATATAAGTGTATACTAATAGAGACAGAATTGCCGGTATTAATATTATTCTACCCATTAATATTCCTATGTATGGTGATGACAGTAAAGTTATAATTGGAAATATTATAAAATGTTAATAATAAAAAAATACTAATTTTAGGCAATCTTGAAGTTCGTCATCAAGCCGACGAGAGACGTTACAATAAATCCGTTCGATGAACCTGATAACAATTTTCAGTAAAGGTTTAGGTACTTAGTAATATTTAAATTAGAATTAAAAAGATAGATTTACTAGATACGTTAGGACCTAGGACGTACATAAAGTAGTACCTAGAAGGGAGTAAGTAGTATAGAAAATAATAAATGAAGAAACTATAACACAAGAACAAGGAAAGTTATGAATGCAATAAATTATTATGGCTCCGAGCAACTCTGCTTCGTGGCTTTATGAAAGTATTGAGTTATTATTGAATAGGGTATAATTCTATTTTGCGTTGAGTTTATTTATGAATATTGGCGGAAATTTTACCATATCGTGCCATATAACTCCAAACTGAGCAAAGCTAGAACTATGGCGGGATACAGTTAGAAGAAAAAAAAAGAAATATTTATCTTTTTCATTAATACTTTTTTATGGTTTTCTGTGTGGGAATACTGAAGATCCTACGTAAAATAAACTATGATTTTTACCGTGTCATTTGGGAAATTCGTATTTATACGAATTTCCCACCATCACCTTTTGTACGACTAGTATAAAATCTGAGATCAGTAAGTAAGTACATCGAACCCTACACAACCCATTACGAGGCGCTTACGTAAGCCACCGACTTGAGCAACAGACAATTGGAAGCAATAAAGATGAAAACATTCTCAAGTGGGCAAGAAACACTATTAATATAACATTAGGGCCACAACGAGTATGAATCAATTGCTGTAAATTGAAGACATCAATGCATTGAAAGGGAACAAGTAAAGACACGTAACAAATGATCAAGCCAAGCAAAACTTTCATGAAATTTAAAAAGTTGACAGCCTTACCGACGCGGCGACGCCCTGAGAAAAGTATTTGAATAGGTTCAAGACAATAGGCGGGACGACAAAAGAACGTTCGTGCGTCCAGGCTTCGCGGTTGTGATGCAGGATAACAATACAGGTTTATGTGAGGTCGAGACTCAACATACCCGCATACTGGCACATAACAAGCGACCAACTGTATAAATAAATTCTAAAATAGACAACACTTTTTTTTTAATTTATAGGTTTTATACGGTTACAGCACAATCGTGCTAAACTTAAAAAGAGAATACCAACCCTTGTGGCAGTATGATAAAGTACGACTAGGAATAGAAACGAGACTAAAAACCAATAAAGATCCAGGCTTTATTGTCCACAAGCGTCGTGAGAGTGTCACGTAGGGTAACTAGGGCAATAAATGTAGCCATTATCAATGACCGCCGAGGAAGTCGGTTATCAATCAACGACTAGATAATGGAGATGTTGAACCCCCGTGAAACGGAAGCAATCGTTTCGAACATGAGTGGCATGGCGATATTGGAGAGCCCTTATTGTGAAACGCATGACGATGTTGTTCCTGTTCTGATTTTATTAAGGGGTGTCAGTTTTTGTATTTCAAATTCGTTTTGTAGTCGAACCCAATTGAATATAATAAAAACGAATTACCTAAATAAAAGTGCTATACTTAATAAAATATTGTACAATGTGCCCGTTTTGCCAAAAAAAATACCATGTTAGTTTTTGACGAATTTATACTCTATATCTAGTAAAAACGGCACAAAGTAATTTAATACCCATGCTTCTCACAAACTATTAAGTTGTTTTCACAGCATGTTTTGAGAACTGCGAAGCACTACTTCATTTAATGTGAGAGATTGTAATTCTATCAGTATATAATTTCTACGATTCGACTTTTGGCGACACTGCAAAAATTTTTTTGTTCCTCTTCTTTGATAAAAGAAGCCTAAAACAACAACATAAAACAAACATCTCAGTTTTTTTGAACTCTAGAATTCAACAAGGTGGGCACCCTGCCAATCATAATAACACATTTAATCTTAATTAATTAACATGGTAATGACATGGTCAGTCATCGGCCGATAGGTACTAGGAGCTGATAGAAGATGCCATTTATGGTGCGACCAGGCAACTTGTAATGATTGCTGCTGATTCATGTTATGAAGGCCGTCTGACGCCCACTTTATGTACTCTTCGGAGATTGTTAGTGTTTCCTCAGCTTGATCGCTGGCTGACAAACGCTTTTATCCTAAAATACATCACTGGGGTTCTATCTATTAGGACGCGTTAAATAAGCTTTTTTGAGACTAAGAGACTTTCTGCAAACCATTCAAAATAGCTTTCATTCGTTTTCAATCGAGTACCCGAATACCTTCACTGACACTGAGCTATAAATTACGTTCTGAGAATTGCTTACTTTTTTACCCGAGTGCCGAGGGTTATGTGTTTGGCGTGTATCTATCCTATCCATGTATGTATCCTTCCTTCGATATTTACTTTAGTACCACGTAGCAACCAAACGGCTGGATGGATTTTGATGATTCTGGTATCAAAACATTCGTTGCATCTTGCCAAGTGTCAAAAAAGGCAAAAAGTTAGGTGGAAAGGAAAGCAGGAGCGATATTCTCTCACACTAAAAAAATCTTTTCGCAATCAAAGCAATATATGGGTATTAAAATCAAAAGAGTGATACAGTGTTTTCAAATAATGTATTAGTTTTTGATTTAAAGTAAACCCTCAAAGACAAAACTAGAACGCAAAATTCGTTAAGTCACTTTAACGAACTAGGCCATGAGTGATACTAAAATATATCATAAAACCTTCTCTATGGTCATACAAATCGTTTAAAATAACGGCATCAAAATCGATGAAGCCGTTTTGAAGATACAAATAACAAAACGCTAGGTAAAATGTGTACCCACTCTGATTTTTAGCCATTTATAGCGATCGTGACGCTAACAATCCTTATAACAACAAATGGAAATGGTGATTCATAAAATCTAACTACTAGCATTAAGGCAATGGGTCGACAATCAATGGATACTATTTGTCAGAAGTGAGTTTGTACGACTTATCGTGTGACCTCTGTTTTCAGTTATTTTATCTTAAGGCCTACAACCTTCGAGCATTTACTCGAAGCCTACAACACATGTAGAGACGAACCGTCACTGTTTATTATAAAAATGTGAAGCAAAGAGCAAACCACGTAATTGCAAGAGAAGCCAAAGCAGATAACAGCGGTGGTGGGAAGATTCAAACACACAGCGCACCCTAATTGGAATTTGGAAGATAGTTTCCCGAGACAGATTTCAGTGGGAAACCGTGTACGAAGTTTTTGCTAAATAAACTTCTCGGAAAAGCAGTAAAAAAAGTTCAGAATAAAACTGTTTTATTGAATAAACGAGAACTAGAACACAGAGGTCAATTCAATTTAGTTTCAACCTTGCACTAAATTATGCTTTATAAGTGAAATGTCAGGATCGTAGGTCAGGAGTCAACGATAACATAAACAAACTAACATGTTTGAATTACGAAATCACTACCACGAGTAATGATGATAACAAACTTCGAAACACAACAACAATGATGGTAGTATAATAAGTAAACAATAACTGATTTTGCAAACACGCAACTGTATTTACAATAGTCGAACCAAGTGAGTTAGAATTTATTACAATACGCTAAAAGGAAGAACATTTATTGTTGTCAAATTTAGCTATTGTTGTGACCAATGCCGTAGAATCTTCGCCTACACCAGCCAGCAGCGCCACTGCACTAAAATAATACAGTAAATAAAATAGTACAATAAATTTAAATCTTCTAACTTCTATAATACTCTTTTGAGTTTTGATATTAAATAACAATTTGTAACAATTGGGTGTCGTGTATCAAGCTCAACGCTTCGTAACTCCAGGAGACATGTTAACAATGCTCTCAAAATACCGATAAGTAACACTTTATAGCCCTTAAAAAAACGTTCCGGAATTCTTTGAACTCGTCTGTAAACCAACTAAGCAAGTACCTGATTTTATTTGAAATACTCGCACTGAAGCGGGATGTTAGGGTGGTTACCAATGATCTGATCGCATCATTGGATCGGTGTATACAAATACTTATTTCTGATCGTTTAACGAATAGTTCGCATCCTGCGGTGTCGTGTGCGTTCGATAGTGCGTGTTGTTCCAGCCGAATTGGCTTCTAAGGGACGGCCGTTGTTGATCGGTGTTACGGTACGGTAGTAGTATTCTATTCTACAATAAGAGTGATAAAACTACAATATAATAGGAAACAGGCTATAGCCCAGGTAAAAGAGTAAAGGAAGCAACGCTCAAAATTAAAAAGCTTTTGAATTGAATACTGCAAATAAAGTAGCATCGGTTTCGGCAGCTTCAGGGTCAAAGTAAGCAATATCCCAGTCGCATAACATCTGGCTGCTAGATGGCGGAAAATAAAGTTGATTTGGACAGTTTAACCACAGACTTTGTTTCAATATCTTGAGAAAACACTGACCTAACAAGAAAACAACATTACATAATCTCAGCAAAGCTGGGGTAATCCAATAAATCTGTAAATCCTGTTACCGGTCGGCTTAAAGACCTCGCTTATCACAAAGCAAACATTTGATGATACACTTGTGTTGTTTCAACGTTCATTAACATTGCTTTTTATTTCTCTACGGTCTATTTCAGACTTTAATTGAGTCACACGCGCATTTTTCAACTGAAATTGTGACAGGTGGACGACTCGTGAAATTATTGTGGAATTCAAACACATATTAATATAAATTTAAAGATAATTTAACATGAAGAGATATAGTATGTAAAATTGCTTTAAATTTAAAATTGATGAAAACGCAAATTTCTTCAAGTTACAGTTTACTATGACTTCAACTATTGAGTAGTTGAGCTTTTTGACTGTGCATCGCGTAGGGCACGTTCATACCGTGGATAACTTACGAGGCAATGCATTGTTACCACTTAAAATCAGGTAGGGCATCTGCTTGCTCCATCAGCAAGGAGTATACAATAAAAAATAAATTAATTAAGTCTTCGATGTCTGCTAAAATTACGCGCGTTAGATCACAAATATAAACAAAGAAAACGTAGGTATGTATATAGTACTGAGTTAAGAAAATATATAGCACCAATTCCCTGTTGGCGTCAGATATAGCGTGTTTGTTTAAATCTCTCGGGGTAAATGGACCTATAAGGAAAATGGCTTAATCGATTTGAAAAGGCAAGGCAGAAAAACAAACAACCATAGATTACAAGTAAACAAAGCTAAACGATAGGGTCGAACGAAAACAAACAGGATAACAACGTGAATACATAAAATTTATTCACAGATAAATCTAAACTCGATTCAGTAAACTTAATGTTTTAGTTATTACCTTTTATGATACCAGAACAAATCCTGCTAGAGATAATAATAAACCAAACCCAAACTCGAACCTTAAAATCAGTAACAGCTGTAAAACTGGAATCGCTGCAATTTGTCAGTGTTGACCTACAAGTTGCATCAAACCGCATAATGTGTTCTGTATATAATGATGGAGTACAAATCTAAATATACGATCGAGAGTGTTTCGTAACAGAAACAACAAGGCTTCGTTGCATCGACACAAACAAGTCGAATTTATTGTTCTCTATCTTGCTTTGTTTATTAACGATTTACGACTATTTATAGTGAACCATATAATATGTAGTAGTAGATAATATCTGTTTTATAATAACCCCGACAAATGAGGTAGCGTAGAGTACACAGTTTTTAACATACAACAATCAATCATAGTCCTTGTAGTAACAGCGATCTCTACCAGGCAAAGGCCATTAACCTAAGTTACTTCACGGAAGGTCTTTTCTAATAACATTGCAAATGTTGGTGCCTCTCAACAATCTAAGGTCACATCGCAGTACTTATCGTAAAAAACAGAGAGTCTGAATGGGAACATTGGACATTGAACATTTTTTTCGCTTTTATTCCAAAAAACGTGGCAAAAGGAGACAATATTATACGGACAAAGAAATATTCATGAACAAGGTACCGATGAAAACTGTAGGTGTATCTTCAAATGTTCATACCTAGTTTCTCTAAATAACCCACACGGTTGTAGAAACACTTGATGCCGTAGATGGAGTCATCACAGCAAACGCAGGTAACAATAGATTACTGACAGTACTCGAGCGCGGAAATGTACACTTTGTTTCCATTTCTGAGCATATAACAAAGTGCAGATTGTGCAGAAAACATGAACAATAATATTTTATGGGACCTACATACGAGTCATTTCGAAAACCATCATCCGATTCAATGTTTCGGAAGCGTAACTAGTCATTGTATTTCTCTTCAACATTAGAATAGTATTTTTTATTACAAATAAGTGTCTTAAACCTGTTTTTTTTACACAGTTATGGTCATGCAAATAGTAAGTCACTTGGCGATATTACTCTATTTAGGGTCTAAAGTTGCAGAGTTGTATCGTTGCTATGCCAAACAAAAGTGGCTCTACCTAATAAAAACATGTAGTCACAATCCCAAAATATCATAAGCTATTTGATGATCCAATTATACCTCATTGCGGTGATATTTCACAATTGCCAAAAATAGCTTTCTGCCAACTTGCACCATCATCGAATTAACTTCCGATTAAATCTTGTTAAGGTAAAGAAAAACAAGACGAACTATTAGTGCAAGTCAGCCAAACGTTAATATTTACATATTCCTATATTACATATAATTATCAACATTTATACTATGTACATTCTTCTAACTATATTTAGCCACACACCTAAGCTGGTGGTACCTCTCCTTTAAGTGCTGCTGTGGATTTGACTCCCACCTACTCAAGATAAGCATTTGTATTATGAATGTATGTTCATGTTGCTCGTTCTGTGTATTGTCTATCTATTTCATGCGTTATCTAATACAGACTGTGGATGTGGGACTAGATGCCGCTGTATGAAATATCCAATGTTTTATATTTATTTATATTTAAGTACTTACCTATTGTTTATAATCTATGAACTATTATTATATTTGAAATATGATTAAGAATATTCAAGAGGAATACTTACAGAGTCTGCCAAAACTGAGGGAAAGGCGTTTTCTAAGCTTTTGCATTTTACTCATAGCACCACCCCTCTTTTCCCTCATTGTCACGCCTGTGGACAAAGAGAAAACAAATTATAAAACACGCTTAAATTTTCGAATAATACAACTCATGTCAAGGACTCTTAGAGTATTTATAACTTTCAGATTCATGTGTTGCCTGGTCGGTATAAGATATGTACCAAAAAGATATGTAACCAAACCAGATTGCTTGTAATGCTTTGTATCAGTTTTCTGCGCCTAGTAAGTATACACATACCTTTTAAGCAATTTTACTTTTTGCATGCACTAGATCAGGTATTTGTACAACTGTTGCATCATAAATCTCATAAAAAGTTATCAGTTTCGTAGTTACACCTTCAAATATTCATAGTAATTATAAATTAGCAGCGGAAAACGTCGACAGCTCTAATGTATCTGAGGAAACAACAGTTGCGTATAGCAAGTAATCGCACGTTCTATAGGTTCCAGTCACGCTAGAGCACAGTATATTAAATCAACTAGATCAATGCGAAATGTGATAATAAATTATGGGTATTAGAGAAGTCTAAAGCAAATAAACAATGCTTAAACCACGGTTTACGATAACTATTATCATATTGGTGCCGATGACGAGAATACTAAAACCAAGCATAGCATAGTAGTAGTGTTTCAATAAAAGGGTAGGCCGTTTAAAGTACTTTGTGTGCAAAAGGGTTTTGTATGTCAATGACATTAAATCCACTGACATAGACTTTAGTCGGACACAATCAAACTCACCAATCATGTTGCATGATAGTAGTTTCAAAAGTGATCAAGTGCTTAATTTTTTTAAACAAGGCAAGTCCCTTGATAAATTATATAAATATCAAGCTATTTGTGTAACTTGCATTAAATTTAATGTAGTTAAGTACAAAATAGAATAAGACTATTAACGTATGCAAATTGGTCATCTTATTACTAATGTACACATTGAAAATGTTCTGCTAAACATGTCACATGAGTTTCGTGGGTAAACATTCTTCATGTGATCGGTGAACCAGACTATTAAAGGTTCTAATTACTGCTGGGTAAACAAACATTATTATCACTTACTTTTTTGTCGTTAACAATAAAAAAAATATTGAAATGTTTACATGTTGACGATGACTGAATGAAGCATCATTACACGAAGCAAAAAATACGTAAGTTAGACAAATAAATAAATTACTAAACAATTTAAATCAGAAATCATTTATTGTATAACTGTAGTACATGAAAGATCTTATAGCTATGTTTAGGTACAGTTATAGTAACAGTTTGTCCGTTCCGGACGTACAACAAGTATACTTCTCTGGGTATAAAACGCATTTTGAACCAAGGCCGGTCCTAAAAACACTAAACACACATGCGCGATTGCATAGAATGTTGACATATGAACTCATTAATATAGCTAGGCAGAATAACTAGCTGTGAAAGATTCATGAATACATAGGTTGGTGATAAACTTTTCATTGTTTATGCATTTTGTTTCCCAAGACCTGTGATTTACCGTGAGAATTACATACACATTACACAGTAAATGTCAAATTTTAATAGTGATGGTATCAAAACTGAAAATGGATGCATGATTGTTGAAGTATAAACTTTGGAAGTAAATCTGAATAATTTAATAACTACAGGAAGAGTAAAAGAAGACGAAAACGGAACGTACAAGATACACGACGAATCTACTAGAGCTACGTTCTCTCGATGTTTGCGCTGTTATATACTTCTCTACAACCATGTTTACGGAAATACACTTTGCCAAATCGGCTGTCTTTGACTTTGAACTTGTTAAGATTTAGAATAAAGTGCCTGCAGAAGTGTTTGGGAGGAAGTTGTTACCTTGGGCTCGTTACTACGCAATCTGTTGTGTTAAAATTATTATGGGATTTTGTAATTTTATCTAGGTCATATAAAAGGAAGTCTAGAGGGAAGGAAATCGATTTATTAAACGCAGGGCATTCAGTGCCACCATACTCAGGATGCCATCCAAGCGTGGTAACTACGACAAGCCCTCCCAAAATCTATATTTGGAATATCCATTTACATATTTTTCTATATTTATTGCCCTGCGGAAATGCGTATACCTAATAGTGGACTTAAGGTTTATACTCATGACGGTCTAGGATGAGTGGAGTGATTAACTATTATAATCCAGTGACATGTTACTGAAACTGAAACAGCTTCACGACTTTGATCCCCAGGCACGGTAGATATCCCTTCAGATCTCCCAGTACCAAGTAGGTACTAATTCAAGATTCTTTGAGGATGTCTAAGGGGGGTAGTCAGAGTTACGTCCAAACATTACATTTGGCGCATACCCACATTTTGCAGTAGTTAGTATTCCATACGTGACAGGTTGCAAGCTCATCGCCGCTGTTAGAATACTAACTGGTTTCCTCACGATGTTTTCCTTCACCGTTTAAGAGCACTGGCATTGCGCACATAAATTTTTCGATAGAAAAATCCATTGGTGCACGACCGGATTCGAACCTGCGACCTTACGATCGGAAGGCGGGGTCACTCCCACTAGTCCACCGGTGCATGTTACGAATCGATCGTAATCATTTGAAATACAATAATCTTCGTTCGGATTAGTCCGATCTGGCTCAAGGATCACGTTTGATCAAGGATGAAAAATTAATAATATAATAACGAGCTACAATAACTTAAGTTCAATCGTTATAAATATTGCTTCGAAGTAAGAATGTTTATTATAATTAAATAGGCAACCCGATTTATTTAAACTGTAATTAATAGAAATACAGAGAAAACAACTCGACCACAACTGCATGTTTAGCAACTGAAATAACAAAGAATTTTCAGCAACATAACTTATGAAATGGGGAACCCCAAAATAAATAAACTAATGCATTCCGTGCCAAAGTGGTCAAGTCGTCGACAGTTTACAAAAGAGTTGAATTCCAACATCAATCAATCGACACTGGCATTGAAATTCTTTTGAAATATAAATAAATGATATTCTAAAAAATTATATACCTACATATGTATGTTTGTATCAAATGGGATTTGGACTGGATCAATCCAACGAACCAATCCGAGTTATTTCACAGTGGACAAAGCAGAATCTAACAAAGCATTCTACTGGTCGATACAAATGCATAACTATGGAATCGGCATACGATTGTGCGCAAACCTGTTATGTGCGTTTAGAGTTGCCAATGATAACGAAATAATAAAAGTCGGAGAATGGTCAATAAAACATTTAGATGTGAAAAGATAAGAGGATAATATAAATTTTAAGAAACAGATAATACAAAATTTGTTATCTTTACGGGTATTAGGTAAACGTTATCTAATCTCAGGAAATTGAGATTTTGTGTACTCTGGCCTACCGTGGTACAATCTTGCTCTTCTGCTGAGACCGATGCGGGGTATTTTCTTTTTGTTGAAAATGTTTTGCGCATTTATTAAAAGAAAGCATAATTATGTTGTTTTTGCCGGCACAAGGTGAAAAAAAAGCCGGTGGCGTGCCTCCACTCGCGTTCTGTTCCGTTCAATGATCTTGCATTCCGTGTAAACACGGTAATATTTCAGCATGGGATAAGAGGTAAAGTTTTTAAGAGACCTGAACGTTCTCTTCGAAATGACTACGCAATGCACACTCACTGACTGCTTGTCAAGAAGCGCCATTTGAACGAGGTTGTTTGGTTTCAGTAATTGGGAAAACCTATACTAGATGTACGACAGACAACGTTTTTAAATTAAAAAAAAAAATACAACACACATTGCCACATAGCTATCAAAACTTTGAAGCTTTATAAAATATGTTACAGTTTCTTAGAAACATCCGTATGAAAAGGCTATTTCAAAAATAGGTGGAAATATACAAATTGAAAAGGAAACTAACACTTAACGCATACTCTTATAAATAAACCACCTCGGTTCCGTGGTTGATAAAAAACTGTAATTTCTGGTCTGGTTTGCTCTTTGGCTGGTAGCCCAACGCAAGCCGGGACTGCAGCCATTCGGTTTTATCGAATCAAGGATACGATCTTACTGCATTGGCCTAGAAAGCTCGCACTCAACCTACTCTCTCTCAAAGTGATAAAATAATATGGCTAATCGAATTTTATAACCATCAAATCGAATGGAAAACTTTATTGCACTATCTGGATTTCCAATTGTATGGAGTTAAGGCTACATTATACGCCACATCATATTTCAAACTAGCACTTTTAGTAATGGTAGGACGTTTTGTGCCTTTCAATTTCAGGCACCATGAGCTGACATTTACATTGCAGTATTGCATGTAATAACGCCTATCACGTCTCTGTGTGATGTGATAAGCGCAAAGCAATTCTTAGGAGGACACGTCGGCGGATGAGCTCTGTCAAGTAACGCAATTGTTATAGACAGAGGCTGCCGTTCAATTAGATGGATTATCAACTTGTTCCATCACTGGCACAAAATAATTGGTATATGAATTAAAGTTCATCCGCCCAGCTGGAATCAGTTTATATAAGTGAGTTGTCAAGCATGTGCGGCCAATCAACACGAATATTGGTTTCACCGATGTTGATTGCGAGGGACAAGTTTCACGGAAATGCAAACGACACGTTTGATTCAGCGTATTTATCGTACACCTTTTCACATACTTTGTGCTCTCGTTGAGTCGGGATAAAGTTGAATGTTCAACAAGAATTACCAAAGTAAGTTCCGGCGCCACTAGCAAGTCAACAATACAGGCTGCACAAACATGACCACCATGGACAAACATTGACGATGTCATCGCTATCTAATCTGGAGAGCGACAGAAACATCCTACTAATATTATAAACGTGAAAGTTTGTAAGTATGGATGGATGGATGTTTATTACTCTTTCACGCCGGAACGGCTGAACGGATCTGTATGAAACTTGGCAGAGAGATACATTATAGTCTGGAATAACACATAGGCTACTTTTTATCCCGTGGGAATACCGGGATTTAAATCTGCGCGGGTGAAACCGCAGGGCGCCACTAGTTATATATTCTATCGTTGCGTAAACTGTCTACAGTTACCAGGCGTTATGTAAGATTGTAACAGAGTACACTTGATCCAA
Organism: Plemyria rubiginata; assembly: GCA_963576535.1. Lineage (NCBI taxonomy): Eukaryota > Metazoa > Arthropoda > Insecta > Lepidoptera > Geometridae > Plemyria > Plemyria rubiginata. Next base: position 3,098,669 of record OY754917.1, read on the forward strand.
GAGGCACCCCATTACATGCAAATGTCTTAAATAAATGCAATTAAAACCAATAGTCACATTAAACCTAATCAATACATCATTGTTTTGTAATAAGCATTGTACGCATAACATGTAAATTCTTGTAATGACGTACACGCAAATATACACATACAGTCTAAGTAATGTAATTAATTTTATACAGGGTTACAGGAAAAATCGTGCTAGATCCGTGAAGGGCGTGGAGTACCCATCATTTCTGACTTATTTCACTATGAAACACCCTACCCTAAACTTAACCCTTTTCGAGATATTCGACTTTTAATTTTTTTATTGAAAATTGCCGATTTTTAGGTTACTAAATTTATTTTTGTTTATTTTGTGTATCTTATTATTATTATTATTGCATTTTTACATGTGTAATAAGATGCTTTAGGACGTCTATCATTAAAATAGTGCATAAGTTAATTGAATAGACCGTAGTAGACAAGTGAAAGTTAAGAAATAAAAAAAATATTAGAAAGTTTATTTTTCTCTAAGGGATATCTAAAAAAAATATTATGGCAATTGTTCGGCAGATGTTTTTTAAAATATCTACGTTTCATCAGCTATCTAACGAGGTATAATAATCTAGGGTTTTATTCAAATGCATTGAAAAAAATTTAGTTTTATAGGCGACAGTGGAGAAGAAAATTTATACCTAGCCCTAAAAAGTAAAATAAAATAATAGGTAAGCATGAAATGTCATTTATTAAAGATTTTCACACAACTTTTTCTTATTCTACAGTTCATGTTCAACATGGCCGCCTCTATTTCTGATACATTGTCGCATCCTTCTACGGAGACCAGTCTTTACTACTCCAGTGGTTAACGTGGTCCTCATTTTATTGGCTGCATCCACAATCCTTTCTCGTAAGTCTTCCACAGACGAAACTGGATTCGGCTCGCTGTACACAAGACTTTTCATGCACCCCCACACGTGAAAATCCATGGGCGTTAGGTCCGGACTTCTTGCTGGCCATGGCAACGGTCCACCTCGTCCTATCCATTTGTTTGGATAATTTGTGTCCAGCCAGTCTCTGACACTTCTCCTGAAATGGGCAGGGCAGCCATCGTGTTGGAACCACATGTCCCTGATCAGGTTGAGTGGCAGATCATCCAGCAAATCACTTAAGTCTGCTCTCAGGAAATTTTCGTAGCTTTCCCCATTTAGATTATCCGGGAGAAAGTAAGGTCCAATCAAATGATTGGAGATAATGCCCATCCACACATTCACGCTGAATCTTCGTTGGGACCCCTTCACTCTTTTCTTATTGGGATTCCTTAGCTCTTTTGGGGCCCAGTAATGGGCGTTGTGATAGTTAGTTATGCCATCTTTATCAAATTTGGACTCATCCGTCCACAAGATATTTCTTAGAAAATCTGGGTCTTCTACGTCAGCATTTAGCATAAATCTGCAAAAGTCCAATCTTCTCGCGGGGTCTCCTTCTTCAATAACGTGTACCGGCGTGTAATGGTACGGGTATAGGCCAGCAGTATGCACTGTAAACCACACTCTCCATTGCGAAAGTCCCAGATCACGGGCAACAATATTAGTGGAAGTAGTCGGATCCGCTCGAAAGCGTTGCACTATCTCATTGTCCTGTTCTTCGTCATCAATTCGTGGTCTTCCCATGTCTGTATTTCGTCTCAAAACAGAGCCAGTTTCTCGAAGTCTTCGATAGACTCTGTCAAAAACGGCCACATCCGGCACTCGACGACCGGGGTAGCGAGTTATGTATTCGTTGCGAGCTTGCGCAGACACACAATCGCAGTATCCGTAACAAATAAGCATATCAGCATATTCCTCAGGTGTGTAGGACGTCATCTTCAACACTTCCGTATCACAGGTACAAATCAGAGTCCGGTTAGCAAGCACAGTAGTCACAAATCAGAAGAAATAGTCCAGAATCACAGCCAAGTCGAGAAAAAGAGCAAAACGATATCACATCTACTATGTACGAAGCACAAAAGCAGACTGACAACCAAAACTGTTGTACCCCCTGTTGTATCCCAGCCCTAACCGGTCTCTACACATTTTTTCTTTCATTCGCACTTACATAAATCATCACTTGTCTCGCTCGCACGGTGCGTCTTAACTTGAAGGACAATAGGCGCGGGACCGTTAAAACTGCTACCTGGAGCGTCCCAACTACTTTTTTTCCACGAAATGTAATACAAACCCTAGATTGTTATACCTCGTTAGATAGCTGATGAAACGTAGATATTTTAAAAAACATCTGCCGAACCATTGCCATAATATTTTTTTAGATATCCCTTAGAGAAAAATAAACTTTCTAATATTTTTTTTTATTTCTTAACTTTCACTTGTCTACTACGGTCTATTCAATTAACTTATGCACTATTTTAATGATAGACGTCCTAAAGCATCTTATTACACATGTAAAAATGCAATAATAATAATAATAAGATACACAAAATAAACAAAAATAAATTTAGTAGCCTAAAAATCGGCAATTTTCAATAAAAAAATTAAAAGTCGAATATCTCGAAAAGGGCTAAGTTTAGGGTAGGGTGTTTCATAGTGAAATAAGTCAGAAATGATGGGTACTCCACGCCCTTCACGGATCTAGCACGATTTTTCCTGTAACCCTGTATAATATCTAAAGATAACCTATATCGTAACTTAGTCGACGAGATAGCTGCTAATCGAACACTATTAGCCAATATTAATGATGTAGAAGCTCGCATGTTTCAACAAAAGCCATTTACGAATTTTATGAGTCATAAATTTAGAGTAGTTTAAGTGCACACAACTTCCCGTGCACATAATTTGGATCCTTCCTCGTACATTATGCAAAGAACTCGTATAGGTTACGAAAGTTTGGAATTATAATTTGGTAAATGGAGATCCATGGCTGGTTCCACTCTTGTGATAGCTACAGCTCCGTAAGAAGAAATGCAATGTACACGAGGCATAATATAGTAAACTGTAGTAGTAGTGTAGTAGTCGTAGCTAGTTAGTTCGAGGGTTTCGTGTAAGACGATACGACACGCACGATGTGTTTACTTAGGACGGCAGCAAATTTCCACGAAGGTAGACAGATCGATACCAGAATGCTTTTTGAATACATCGTTTTATTTGTAAAGTACCTACCTATAAACAAAGCGTATTCTATAATGAATGGGCATACGACTGTTAGATTCAGCAGTATGATAAATAAGCAATTTACGAATTAAATACAATGCCGATTGGCTTGCTAAGTGATCCGTTTCTAAAATCCTTCCGGGAACTGTTATCACGTTGTAATCAAAACGAACATTTTAAATAGGGAATTATCAGAAGCCTTGATTGACGTTTAGGGTTATTTCCCAGTCTCATCATCCTCAGAACATCAAACATAAAATATTGCCGTAAAACCAATAAAAAAGCAAATCCTCTGATAGAACTGACGTGATGCAAAACAACATTTCCGCGTTCCGGCAGTGTCCAATGAACTCATTCCCGTCGCCCACGCCCGTCGACGACTAGGGTTGACAACTCAGTTATGCGAAATTATAACTTCGAGATGAGAAATTGAGAGTTTTATATTTAAAGCTGAAATATTTGTGGAAGTGTGTGGATCGAGGTTCATGTGTACAGAACGTTTAAAAGGTAGGTTTTGTGAATATGCAATAGGTAAATAACATTTAAAAAAACAAAAACAATAGTATTTCATTTCAATGGTAATTAATGTAGGTAATTATTATTTCACAAAAAACACATTGAGAAAAACGTACTCAATGTGTTTTTTGTGAAATAATAAGTTAAGTTTATAGTTAAATTAGATCGGATTAGAACCGATAGGAATTATAAAAAAAAAATATTTTGTGTCCGTATCGTACGGAAGGCGGTGAAAAATGATAAATTACCTTACAAAAAAGGACAACAATTTACGCAACGCCTATAACGCTAGGAAATTAATGATATTTTATTTTCGTCATCACCATTGACCCGAATTAGGGCACAATACAATAAATGATACCCACTGCGTTCCCTGCTCCGCGCCGCGCCCGCACAAGCGACAAATATCAGAGCGACACCCTACATACAAATGGAACTCCTACGAAACGAAGTTACTATGCAAATAAATGATGCTTCACTACATAGTATAAAACAAAGTCACTTTCTCTGTCCCTATGTCCCCTTGTCCCTTTCTTTGTATCTTTAAAACTACGCAACGGATTTTGATGCGGTTTTTTTAATAGATAGAGTGATTCAAGACGAAGGTTATATATGTATAATACATGCATGATATGTGCCTACCCGTGCGAAGCAGGGGCGCGCGGGCGGGTCGCTAGTCATTGATAAATGGTTTATAATGCACTGAACGCTATTTTAAAACAATATGAAAAAGCTCTGTAAGTCTGTTGATGAACCTAATCTAGAGATACGAGTAGTTATTAAACTAATCCATACTAACCTATTAAGACTTGTTTAAAAACAAAAACATTAAAAGCGTTCGTTAACCAAGATCGAAACACGTGGGACGGTAAGCCGCCTACAGATAGTCCGTGAAGAATCGAGTTTTATTTTTACTACTTATATTACAGACACGTTCGCATAACATAATGAAACATACCGTAACACCACCCACTAAACCTACTTGATCACGTGATAGAAACGGCACATATTGATATTGACATACATTGGAGTGGTTGGGACAACGAAACACTTTGGTTGATTGCGCGGGTCGGCTTAGAACGACCGAAAAAGAACTAACAGGGCGGTTCGATTTAAATATGAAAATACGACAATGAAACATGCAAGGAATAAGAAATCAAAGAGAGTGAGACGCATACGGCAGCATATGATAAATACGAATGAATTCCAGGATCAGATTCATAGATACTCGTAATATGTTAACAACTTATATGTAAAATAGACTAGATAACACTAAACGAACTAAAGTAAAAAACTATGACAAAACCTGATCAGTGCTAGTTTAGCGCGAGTGGAACGTGCGAAAGTCGTTCGTCGACCTTGCCGAGAGCGTCGCTGGTCTCGCGGTGCGCCCGCGCATTCGACCGCGTGCCATTCCGCCTACCATGCACGGCTGCGCTGCAAACGGAGATATTGCATTGTGCTTACGTAAACACAATCAGGGAAGAAATATTTATCCTAGAAATTAAGCAAACAGTGTAAATGACGACGTTAAAGCCAACTGTCGTATATTAATTTATCCTTATAATTTGATTTGTCGCTTAATGGACCAGCAGAAAAGTTTGACTTGTAAGCAACATGGAGAACAGATAGCGCACAAAAACTTAAAGCTAAACTTATATGTATATATCAAATTAATAATCAGGACGTGTGCCATTCTTAGAAGAGAATCTAAGGGAACATTATACAGGCATACTAACAGACCTTGAATCATAAAAGAAAAAAGCACGTACAAAAAAGTATTTTGTATTCCACAACTAACCGGTGCCGGCAACCAGTAACATATTATGACAGCAGAAGCGCCGCCTGCTAAGCAGTTGAAATAGCTCTTATAATTTGAACCCAAGCCAAGTGTGCGAATTAACAAAACTAATCGACCATGCAAGGAACGCCTTTAGGAACGAGATATTACAAATCTATCCTGCGTTAACAATAATGTTTAAAGAGGTACCACGTGGCTTTTTACTATAAACTCATACAGTAAGAGACAAAGTACCATGCAACAATGTTTTGGGAACTACTGCTATAGAGGATTGATGTTGAAATGAACCGATGATAAAATATTTCGTTACTTTAAAATATGCCAAACTTTACGGTTTCTTTGTTCGACAATCGACACCGGTGTCTGAATGCATATTTGATGATGGTGGAAAAAATTGAGGCTTGTTTGCCAGCGTGACCTGTTAGGGCACCACTAAAAATCTTTTTGGTTTGAGTTGTTGTGTTTGGTTTACAATAAAACATTTTCATTCATTCGCCAACTTCGGTATTTTAAGGAGTATTTATGCATACTAAGTATGAGGCTACACGGGCAGAAATTCAGTTACAAAATTACTAAATGCCGCGGCCGAATCTCTGCCCGTGTGTCCCCTCACACTAAGCCATAATTTTTAGGGCTTTTAATTGAGACAAAATATATAAAAACCTACAACTTCATTAAGTGTACGATAAAATTAACACTGATAAAACGCATCCTTCCAAGATATTATGACTCATAGTATGGTAGTCAGAACACTCAGTAATCACAAGGTACCTTAAATTGGTCTTTAGCATAAATGAATGAAGCCCGTAACATTTACCCACATCAATGAAATCTAATTGATGACTCAAACAGTAAGCATTTAAAAATGTTTGATGATGAATCATATCAGATCATCACTCGAGTATTGCCTGAGAATTGATAATCCATTGATACAACCGCTCACTAAGCGTTTAACATTAAACAATCAAAGAACATAAAAGATCAAATAGACTAAATAAAGATAATAAAATAACTAATAATACAAACAGTGGTACATGTTCAGAGTAACTTCTCAAATTTTCCACTTTTTAATCAAGCACAATCATGGCTATTAAATTATTAAGTCTTTGACAAAGCTATTTGCAAAGGATTTTACATAAAGTCTCGGTATTTCCTTTGGCATTGAACGTAGCAATATAAATTTTGAGGGTCTCAGCGAAATAGAAATATTCAGCATTATTAGCTAAAATGTGATCCAAGTTCGTTCACGGGACACACGGGACAATAGGCAAGGAAAATGAGCGGTGACATTTTAAATGATTGTTTTTTTGTACACCTGAATTCTCAATATTGGGGACAAGGTAACAACAGAGAACGAAGGATCGATGCAAGCAATGATACATGTTTTTTCCAAAAGTTTGCTAATTTTATAAGCAAAAATAATCATGGAACTCATGAGGCAGAATTCAGAATGTGTGGAGACGATTGCCAAACGATCACGGAATATTAAATTGGCATGGATTTTAATTTCAGATCGAGTACTCCACAAGCCTTCCATCTCTTATTACAATCAGCTTCCGTACAACAACCTGGTAATGTCACAAGTCTAAACCTGGTATGAATAACAATATCTTAATAAAATTTACTTGAACGAGTTTACATTGTTTGGTCAACGACCGTCTGCTTTTTTTTGACATAAAAAGTATTAAGTCGAAGACATAGTAACGTTAGACACAAAGGCAGTTATTGAAGCACAAGAAGCGAGTGCACACGGGGATGACCTCGAACCTGTGACCCTGCATACAATACGAGCAATTGTAATGTAAATGCGGATTAACTGTAGTGCCGCCGCGCCACTGGTACCGATTGTTGCTCAGATTCACACTCAATGGAACTCCAGTGTACTTCCACGTGCCTTTACATAATATTATGTCGTTTGAGGCGTAAAATTATTCAAATGTAACCGCAGTAACGTAACAATAAAATGAAATTGAGGTTCAATGTAGAAGAAAACGTAATGGACAAAGAGAGCTGTAACGTAAGAGAAAATAAGTTATCTCAATATAAAACCATGAAAGCGAGACAAAGCACACAGCAACGCTAAAGATTATTAATTACTTAACGAGCTACATTATTATATTGGGTACGCGTTCTTATTTTGCCTGTTATTAAGGTCGAATTTCTTGTCAGTGATTAATGATAAGATAGCTTCATAGTTTTTCATTATTACTATCTAAGGCATAGCAAACTGACGACACGATATGTATTTATCTAACCAGAAAATGTCACGTAGTACTATGTAGTACATATACAATTATTATATTCTTACAACAAAAACTAAGAGAAAGGAGACTGAATAATGCTATATAGGCAAAATAGAAGTTTAAACAAGAAAATGTGGCCGCAATACGCTATTTACTAGCAGAGAATCACGATTTTCAGCTCGTTAATTTACATCATAATATGCATGTATCTATCTATGAATAGCGTGCATTGGTATGGTATCGTGACTAGTTGAGATATAGCTTAATGCGAGTGGTACAATAGTTTCCATATCATTGTTAGTCGCCGGCAGCGTGGCCGACGAGGCGTGGCCAAGTTGCGAGCCAGCAGCGTGGCCAGCCAAGCGTCCTCTGCTCTCCCTACGGATTCCACTATTATGGGAATAAATGCATAAGTTTCGACATTAAATTGAAAACTTTAATGTGAGATAAGCTATGTACAATCTGCAGCTATGTTAATATGTAGATTATCATTAACTTAATAGTTTCTACAGCTGTGGATGATTCAGGCACTCTTTGATATTGCGGGACATGATACTTTTATAATGAAATGTTTATAGAGACCGTCATGCATTACTAAGACTACAATCACTTTATAATTATTGATTCTTAACAGTTTGAAACACTGTCAGGTGCGCATGGGAAATTCTTCGTCGTTACATTCTAGTATTAATGGATCATGCATCATACAATATCAAGGCCCGCGTCCGCGTAGATAACGGCTAACTGCTCGAGATAAACTACCAACGCTTTTTACCGTCTTGAAAATTGTCTTTAATTGCACCGACCAGCTTCCTAGAGGTAAATATAGGATATAAAGTTTGTATGTGAGCGCAGTCTATGGTAGAGTAAATAAATGTAAGTGGCGAGTAGAGGAGTGCTTTTAAAGTAGGTTAGGTATCAACACACTAGAAGGGTGTTACTACTACCTGCCTAGTTTTGATTATGTAATTAGGAAGGGTCCCAACTTTCTAAGAAAGGTTTGTACCTTTCTTAGGAAGTTGGGTTCTAATGAGTAGAACCGTAACGGAATTAAATAAAAAAATAAAAATAAATAATGCTGGACAATCCACACAGCACTACCTAGCCCCAAAGTAAGCTATTCAAAGCTTGTGTTATGGGTACTAGATAACTGATATATTTAATACATTATATACTTACATAGATAGATATTTTTTATTATACATAGAAAACACCCAGACCATCGGAACAAATTTCTGCAGATCGTACACAAATTTGTTCCACGGCGGGAATCGAACCCGCAACCTCTTGCGTCGCAGGCAGGCTCTCGCCCGCTGCGCCACAGAGGTCGTCAGAGGTTGACTGCGTTTTTGGTAAATTACTTTCAGCATAAATACAAGATACACCAATGTAGTCAGTTAGACTATAGATAAAACTGCTGCCAGAACGACCAGAAGCACTGGTAATTCATAATAATTACAGAGATAAGAGTTACTAAAGCTACAAGTATTTTTGTAGTCCAAATAGCTTTGAAAACATCGTTAAGTTAAAACACTGTAAACACTAGTGGCTCTGGGAGCTGTAGACCTCGCGAGCATAATAAAAGTGAGCTGTTTGAGGAATGTAATGTGCAAGTGCATTTTCCGTTTTGTGATTTTTTTGATCTTTTTGATTTTTTTTGGCATCATCTTGTGTAGAATGAGGTCCTTTTGTGTTTCTCTCAAATTTGATTGAAAACCATCGATTGTTTGATGAGCTATCCTGTTCATCATGCTGAAGATCCTTATCAGATCTTCGCCAAACTTTTATGAGACCAACTTATAGTTACTACCTTTCAAATAAAAAAAAAATAATCGAAATCGGATCTCATTTGGTGGAGATATCCAGTATATCAAATAGCCCCCTTTTTGCCCTTTTTTTGGGGGAAGTACCCCTCCAATCAAAAATCCCCGACGACAAAAAAATTCTAATAAGTCATATAACCTGTGTACCAAGTTTCGTCCAGATCGGTTGAAAAATGCGACCTGTAGAGGAGAGCAGACAGACAGACAGACAGACATCCGGACAAACGCATTTTTGCCCAATGTGGAAACTGAGATGCTTCGCTCAATCGGTCAATAAAGATGTAATGTACTCATACACTGCACTGTTCCAGTAGTCATATGCGCTTTGATACGTTGCGGGCTATCAAGGCCTGTTGTAATTGTATAGCTTTTGTTCTATGTGACATTGATGTTGTTCTACGATTGCCGACGGTTCATTAGAGCGATAGGTATATCTTTAGATTATACATATAGAATAATACCGCTACAGAAATACAATACTTTGAAAACATATTCCAACTGGCAACGGTTCTAGATAATAATTGTTTGAAATATACTGCAAGGTAACAAAAAACCCGTTAAAGAATTCAACAGACAACAAGTAGCCGCATCAAGAAATGTATTTTAACAAAACCCTGTGCTCATGCTCAAACGGTTAACCAAACGATTGGTTGGGTTAATCATTTTACAGTACAAAGATGCAAAAAAATAAAATAAACTGGACGCAGAATGAAATGCAGGCCTTTTTTTTTTTATTTAAAGGGCTTTGTCGCTGGGCGACCTCACTGCCCTAGAAATGCAGGCCTTAAAGTGGCGGAATGAGACAGACAAAAACCAGTCATACAGGAATCACAATTGGCTGGCAAACGGCATTTCATCTGTAGTTAATGATTATACTAATTTAAACCTCTCTAGATATTACTGCATAGTGTTTAGGAGAGCTCATTAAGCTGTCGCTCTCGAGTTTAAGGCAGGATGCCTTCATCAGGAAGGAAGCTTCGTCAAACAATCACTAGACTTACTAGAGTCGACCACTATCTCATACGATAACTTAATCCATAGCTTTTTGATGATCTAATAATATTTTTGAAGAAAATGCTGAATATTTTATCACCTCACATACAATCGCTGTCGAAAGCGTATTACTTCATATTAGCGGAAATATTTAAGATGTTTTTTTCCCGATATTATACTTTGTTCGAAATGCGTTCACGAATGGGTAGGTGCAGTAGGTAAAGTTAAAACCAACCAGCTCGTGATTTTAATTGTCCTCACGTTCCGGTCGTCGACCTATGGCGCCGGTCTCACCTGCCTGCCGAGTGGCGGATGCCTCCAAGGCCACGAGCTTTTAGGCTCCGCCTGACTCACGCCAGCCAACGTCCTACTGGCTCTGTGGCACCATTCATATCCATAACAATAATAGACGCCTTAAAAACATCATTAAATGCAACAGCCCGCACAGCTGTCACATGATTCCCGGAACTTCGTAACCACCACCCACTTCCTTGTTCCATACTCATAAAATTTCTCCGAAGTGCAAATTTTGTTGCATTCAGCAAGAGAGTTGATTCTGTTTTGACAGACTCGTTAATGAATGCATGCTATTTGCAGAAAAAAGAAAGTTATACTTTCACAGACCGAGCAAAAAATATCGGCTGTTTGCTAGCAGGCTGCAAAATCATTGGCTCGACTTTTTGCTCATGTCAATTTTGATCGAAACATAAAACATAGCCTGGAAGTTAAATGCCATAGTGGAAAGAATATATAAAACTAATTAAAAGCTAGATTTATTATAATGAACAAAGGATATAAAAGGTTGGCCTTCAATAAATTATCAGGAAAGCAAATCTGTGAGTACCTAGCTATTCCAGTTGCTAATACTCTTAGTCTATGCTCAGGCTTTAAACTGAGGTCTCGTAGCACTTTTCAGTGTACTGTAGTCCAAAGAACTCTGAATTATTCCACAGTCGAAACAACAAATAAGGAAAACGGATCTCTAAACATGGATTGAACTTACATAATCCTGAGGTGAGTTATATAAATATACAGTTATTTAAATGCAAGAACTTCAAGTGCAACTTCAAACGTAGGTAGTACTTTTTGTACTGGTAAAAAAATACTGAAGCACCATAAGTGCAGTAAAAGTAGGTACTTCTATTACATAAAAGCCGTTCAGACTGGATTAGCGGAAAACTTGGGGAAATATTATAACAAAGAGATTTACTCAAAACAGAAAGCAATACTCGCAACAATGTTATGATTTGCCAGCCAGTTGAAACTATCTTGGTACCATCAATTAATACGTTTCATTCATTGTTATGATAATATTCAGTTACAATAATAGTTTGTGGCGTGTTACCTTCAGAAATAGTGGGCAGCACGTTGACAAAGTTAACAATCCCGACGCCTGTTAGCTGACTCATTCACCAAAACTTGCGGCGATGACTTCTAAGAAACCTTTACCTACTAACGGGCTAGCAAAAACTTGCAAGCCGAAACAATACGGTCACACAGTTAGGACACTTATCACGTAGCCCACATAGATAATTTTCGTTGAAAAATATATTTTTGCACTAAATATTCGCGTTCATGTCTGAGATTTGCTGTATGGAGAAACTGAAAAAATATGATTTCAAACGATCACTGTTCACACTTGATCCATATTAAGCAAGAGAAATGTTAAACTATCACATGAGAGCGCTCTAGATTTTTTGTTGTCTCTTGGGATGCGCGCGAGTCTTTCGTGTCGTCGATGCGAAGCGCAGGAGACAACTGGCTTGTCTGGCACTACTAGTGGAGCCAACGCCCGTTCACCAGTTCACCTACTCTTATCTCTCGATGACTGTGTATGTACTTGTTCATTCGACTTTGCGCTCGTTTAACTGGTTTCTTGCACAGCTTATACTGCATCGATCGTATAGGTACATACTCCATTGCAGAATGTGAAAAAAGGGAACTGAAAAGTTGTTCGCGGACATTAACGGCCTTTTTTAGCAATGGAACGATAAAAATGAAAGGAATTTATTAGGTAGATAAAGCGGTTGATTCATGTGACAGTTGATCGTGTTTTATTACAAAAATATTTTCCAACAACAATAATATTTGATTATTTTTCTATTTCTCTGGAATACGACGAAGTCGTTAACTAAACTGCTAACATACAGGACAGGGCAGGATGTCTATAATCAAATTCTCAAGTTCTTGAGAAATTGTGACTATAAGTTTATTAGAAACAGCGCATTATTTCTTATGAAAATTATGATAAGATTTATGAAAAATGCGATAAGATAATTTGCGACCTTATTTAAGCGCGCTCGAATAAGTTTAGTTAAAAAACCAACCAGAATGTACTTTAGTGCTGTTGGTTTATTATGTAGTTTATGAACACTTTTAGCAACACGGCCTTTTAAACAACCACGAAGATCGTTCGCCGTTTTTAACTTCTCAGAAAATCTTCTCTCTTCTTGATCAAAAAGATCCGTCGTTTTTGGAGTCAAATTCTTATCTATTTGGGCGAAACTAACAGCTTTAAAAAAATATAATTACATAACTTAAAACAGTAATTTCTTAACAACTAAATTGACTACGCAGCTTCTCAGTAACTATTAGAAACCAGCTTCACGCTACAAATAACTAATGGATGATTTAGCATTTTAAAAGGCCGTGACCTTTCTAGATGCAAAATCATTTAAAAGCAAAATTCTGAATTTTGTCACCATCAATAATCCGGGGTCAGTCTACTACAATATAAGAATGTACCTAATACTTATGTCATTAAGGAAAACATATGGCCACAACAATATTTATAGCCGGGAATCAGTCACCATTTCTGATAAATATGACCAATTTGGGAATAACAAACCCGATAAAGTAATCGTGAAAATGAAACGGCTACTACGACGCTGCAATAAAAATAATACTCTGTTATGTACCCCCAATACGTTTGAATTATTTTTTAATTTTTCTAGTTAAACAAAAAACATAATTTCAGTAAGTAGGTACCTACTATTTTTAACATCGTGAATGAAACGTAATAGGTGTTATTGTTTTGCATTGTGTACAGTAAATTAAAATTAAACTAGGAGTTCGCCCCGAACTGAGATTTCGTGACGCGACGCGAACGCTCCGAAAATATAAGTAAGTAGTAGTCAGAGGCAAGTCCAACGAAACATTGTGTTTGGACTTGTCTCTGGCTCAAACAACGCTCGAGCTCCGGCATAACTTGATCAGGATTGCAAAACGTAATAAACATAAATTAAAAGTTTCACTTCCAATTACTTAAAAAAGTTATAAGTAAGAGAGAGTAATCACATAGGTATAAGTAAATTTCAATTACCTACCTACCATTTTATTATCAAATGAAATGCATACCTTCACAAGCACACAGAGTTCCAAGAATTATTAGGAACACAAGAACATATTTTTTTCTCACTAGGTACGAGTAGGTATATAATGTATTGTTGTGATGTAATATTCTATTAATAATAATAATGGGAAACTAAACTGTCCCATGAGAAAACTGTAACCTACATACGTGGCTGTTATTGATTTTCGCATGTCATTCGTTAAACTTTCAAGAGCTTTCCAACCCAGTACAGAGACTCATTAAATCATGTTTGATGTACAAAAAGTATTTTCATTCATTCATTCATAAATATTTCTAAGGTATGAACTTTAAAAAATATTTATCTAGGTACAGTTTCTTGCACTGCACTCAATTGAAAAATACTATTTTGAAATATTGAAAGGAGAACCAATCCAAGAAGTCGGCATATACCTAATTAGAAGTAATCAAAAGTGTAGATTAAACAAATGTAGAATGCCAGGCACGTTCTTAAACGTGATACATCAAAAGTCCATCATACCTGCTATAACATGTTTAACATAAAATATGTTTATGTTGCCATAAACGGATGAGTACTCACTCCTCTTGGAAGTATCGAAGGCATCTTCGTGGCCGTTGCACGTACTGTCTTCATCGTACTCGTAGACCTTGAAACTCTCTACGGAATACAGCTTGACGGCTTTTGATTTCTTATCACTTAAACAAGCTATCGCTAGCTAGAATTGCGATGAATCTACAATGAGTTCATTCACTATTCATACAACAGAACTGATTTTACAACAAGGTAACTAATCTCAAACAAAAATTTGGGATAAAGTTGAAAATCAGATTATATGAGAATCGAAAAAACACGACACCTTTAAGGTTCTAGTACCTACAACAAACGTCTCGAGTCCCAACTCAAAGTTTCGTCACGTCCAACAACAAACAATGTTTACAAACCGATAAACTTACTATGGCGTGCTTACGCACTGCTATTGTGATCGGAACAATGGCTTTCCGAAAAACGCGACCGGTATGCGCGGAACGTGGATAAGTTCGCGGATGATGCGGGGCGGACGGGTGCGCTCTGGGGCGGGCGGGATCCGTCTGGCCGGGCTCGGCTGCAGTGGCAGCGGCCGCCGCGCCGGCGCCCGGAACTATGTCAGCAGACGCGGCGCCCGGAGCACCCGGACGCCCCGGCCTTTCATGAATATGTAGGTAGTTACCTCGCTTTATGCTATACACAACACACGTCAGTTAAGCCGTATGCAAGCAATGCCGCAAAACAATGAATTTTCAATTAAAGTGCATCTGGTGCAATGCAAGGGTGCGACCTGTGAAGCTTGACTTTATCAAAGATTGGTTTAAACATATGTTTTATTTAAGCTTCGATAAATGTGTCCTTACTTATCATTAAGTACATGTTGAAATTTTGTTTCTTCTTCAATGCATACCAAAACTAGATACCTTACTGTAGCCAGCCTCACTATGAAACCTTATCTTCAACTACCAGTAAGCATAGTTAAGCTAAATCTCCAAGCCGTATCGGAAGCCCGCATAGCTAAGCCACTACATAGCTAAACCAATACGTATTAATTACGAAGTACGCTGTACCGATATGCTGAATAGGTAGGGTGGGTTTAGCGATATTGTGCTGAATACTGAATCCATAGCGATATACCGAATATGTCAATGTGATTAACCAGCGATGAATAGCTTACGGTTGCAAATTCTCGGCCTATACCACCCTTGTCTACGTATATCAACTATGGAATTGAATCCCATAGCCCTTTGTGTGCTGGAATAGTAAAATCCCAAGGAAGGGCCTATTTAGAATATAAATTTTAGAACGACAGAATTTAGTGATGGAATAGATCGCTTAGAAAATTAAAAATATAAAGTACCTAGCTATGGACGGGCACGTTATATACAATATAGCTCGTAGAACTGACAACCCCTGGGAATAAACGACCTCGAATAGCGAAACGTAGGACGACCACAAACCAGTAACCACATTGTAAAGGTAGCGGAAAATCCATGCATGGAGAAATGGAGAAGGCAAAAGATCATCATGGAAGTATATGCGAGTGCCAAGCCAAAGCTGGGGTACACACGGCATAGTCTACTTGGTAGTGAACGTCTGATGGTGATAATAAGACTATCCTGATCATTTGAAAAATAACTTACCTACCTACCTGCGACAGATTGCAATGCCGGAGAACTAATTCAATTACGAATTGAATTAGTCTGTTGAATTAATTAGGATAACAAAATAATTAGGTAGTACGTTGGTTCAGTATAATTATCCGTTTAACATAAACGCAGCAGCGCAGATTATTGTGATTAATTTATTGGAAATGTTTGCTTTGGATAAATATCTAGGGAATTTTAGCCTAGAGATCTAAATTTTAGCACAGAAAACATTCTGGATTGAGAGCGTAGCATAACAAATATTTTTTTTAACAAATAGATTTTTTTCAGCACACCTAAAGTGTTTGAAAAGTGGTGCTAAAGTTTGTATCGAAATGGCTCGCGGGATTCCACAAGTATTTAACTGTCTACCGAGCAGGATATCGAACCAGTTCTAAGGTCATTCTAGTCTCACTAGATGACCTCACGAGGAAGTAAACCTTGATAAAAAAATGAAACAAAGATTTCATAATCGTTGCATGTTATTTAATGGCGGAGACCGTCATAATGACTAAAAAGTCTCATATTAATAAAGCTTATCTCACCATCAACAGTTGTCTGGTGGGAGTGACCCGTCGTGAGTTCGAATCCAGTCGTGCGCCAATTGATGTGAAGTTGTTTCGTCATTGTTAGAGTAGCAAGAGGCATCCAGCTTTTACGTATTTGCTTTCAACGTACGATTTGATTAAGTATCATTTACTTATATTGAAAAAAAAAAAACAAGAAAAAAGTGTTTCAACCCTATAATTAGATAAAGGACTCTTCACAACAAAGAAGTTATAAAGTGGCCTTTATATAAAGGGTTTTATGCAAAGCCGATGCTTGAATCGAAAAGGTTTAGATCAAGTCAAGGTCAAGTCTTGAAACTGCCGATACCAGAGTTGAGAATCAATTCATCAAGAGACACGCGAGCAAGAGTCAAATATAGCTTGACCTTGACCCTTACGACGGCAGGGGTTGGCGTCGTTAAATGCAGACGTAGAATATGGTTAAAGGGCGGCACCATGGCACACCATAAACCCCTATTTTTAAAAGATTGTTTTAATTTAAATAGTTTCTTAAAATTAACCCTGTCTTTCATTGGTAAGCAGTTGATGGCAATGGTTTAATAATAACAATACTCAATTTTTATTAGATTTATAGTGATTACTACACTTGGAAATCACTAAGATTTTATGATGTCCCAAAAGTTATTCTCCGAGCGGGATTTGAACCCGCGACCCTCCCCATGATACGGGGCTGCGCTACCCCACCTGCGCCACCGGAGCTCAAATCACTCTCCATGATAACTTTTGGACATGTTACTACGCTACTTATGCGACGGTGGTTCCATCTACAGGTTTGACTTATTACTTGACTTATTACTATCAAGTGTCCTGCTCGATAACCATAGTTGCATTCAGTTGAGTAGAAGAGACATGTCACAGTGCTTAATTTCAATTTTTATTAGATTTATTAGTGTTTACTACACTTAAGGAAATCACAAAGATTTTACTTATAATAAAGATTTAACAAGGGAAAGGTCGCGGGTTCAAATCCCGCTTGGAGAATAACTTTTGGGCCATGTGCATCAATTAGTTTTCCTATTCTAACAAATTATGTGCATAATGTTTGCATCCAACAGTGAACACATTGCAAGGAAACCAGTTGGCGGGTACTATATAATTACTAGTTGCGCCCCGCGGTTTCACCCACGCAGATTTAAATCCCGGTATTTCCATGGGATAAAAAGTAGCCTATAGTAGTAGCCCCTAGTAGTATGTGCTATTCCAGACTATAATCTATCTCTCCGCCAAGTTTCATCCAGATCCGTTCAGCCGGCATGAAAGAGTAACAAACATCCATCTATCCATGCTTACAAACTTTCGCGTTTACAATATTAGTAGGATATCAGCTAGCTAGTACCCATAACACAAGCTTAGAGTAGCTTACTTTGGGGCTAGTTAGTGCTGTGTGGATTGTATACCATATTTATTTAATCTCCTCTATCATTCGTCATCTGAGTGCTCACTCCTTTCTCACTCATGTCATATTTCACTCAGTCCTCATTTTTTATTCATACTACCTCTCTTTCTAAAACCAACCATATCCATATCTAACCTAAACTACTCAAGTTGGGGTGCCCTGTGTATCTGGAATGTCTCAGCCAGAACCCTTGCTGGGTCGACCCTGAGTGTCGCTTCTCCCGCTCAACCTTCGCCAGCTTCGCAAACTCTAGAGTCAGGGACTTCAAGACTATGTGGGAGTTGGGGCACTCTGTGTCGGTTCTGTTACACATTTTGAACCTAACCTACTTAATCTACGACACAAGTCCAGTTACTTAGTGTGGTTAAACTATAGCAATCCTTGTACCTGAGTTGAGGGTTGGGGATAGGGGGGATGCAAGTGGGGGTAGATGGCAAGTCTTCCCCTTGAGTCCTTTTTTCTAGGAAATGAAAAAAAATATTAATTCAAATTTCTTAACTAAAAAAAAAAAAAAAAACCCTAACCTAATGAGAATTCCTTCCCTTGAGTCTTTTTGTCATAGAGATGAAATATTACTACCAATTTTCTTCATATAAAAAAAAACCCTAACCTAACTAGTAACTTACCTGAAAAATTAAATTATTTTTTTTTCATTTCCTAGAAAAAAGGACTCAAGGGAAAGACTTGCCATCTACCCCCACTTGCATCCCCCCTATCCCCAACCCTCAACTCAGGTACAAGGATTGCTATAGCCAACCCCTTAGTGTAGATACTGCAGTACAAAAATTTTGTTTGTAAACAAGCCAATCGATGATTTTGTACCTACTGATACCCTTATTAATGTACCTAAATGCTTGATTTTTTTGAACAAAGAATTATTGTTATTAGTACCTATTATTATTTATTACTCAAGTCAGCGTGCTCTGTGTCAGTTCTGTGGCTGTCAGATGCCGAAAATCCCGTAATTATGTGGAAACAGTCAGTACCAGATGAAAAAAAAATCGTCTATTGTATTTTGTTGGGAACAATTAGGATTAAAAAAAATCGAAAACTAGCTGTTTCTGTGTAAAATTACTTTAGATATGGGCTTCATAAGCGTGGACCTGTGTGACAAAAATTTCATTAATAATATCCATAACCCTCAACCCAGGTACAAGGACTGCTAAAGCCAACCCAAAAATTGTAAATCAGTTCAGAACAAAAAGATAAACTTATCTGTTTGCCAGCTGCATTCAATGAAATGTTTATCTACCTCTTCAGAGTAGGTGTACTTATCAAGTTCTCTTCAAATCAACTTCAAAACAAGTTTGAAACTTTTACAACAATGAAAACTCATAGAATAGCCAGTGAATCTTATGCATACTACTACCAAGAGTTGAAACAACGTACTTTCAACTATAACTAAAATATATTTTAGACAATAAATAAAGATGATAAATTGACAGCCACAAACTTACCATCTTTGACGTTCGTCGAAGACTGTGACGAAGACACTTCAGGATTAGTTTTATTATCACTAGCACAGTACATTTTATTAAAGTCCCCACTTTATTGTAAACTATTTACTCTACAAACATGTACCTACATATCAAAGTTGCATTGATTTGATTGACAAACGCGATAAAAACATTCGCAAACGCGAAACACGGCGGCCATTCCACATTCCGGTTGTAAATATTCATACATAACATAGAGAAAAAATTAATACCTTTTTAATTCCCACAGATAGCACAGAATTTTGAAATATGACGGTGGTACATAAAGGTACTGACACACGTACTTATTTTCGAGCATAAAACAATCATGCTCTTTTTTCGAGCCTTGCTCAATAAAAGTACAGGTCGTTCTAGTAAATTATACGTAGTTATTGTATACTCTTTGGTAAATTAGCATGCCTATTTGGTCGCAAGTCGCTTGATTTTTGATTAAGCTCAAAATAAGTATGCCTAGGCTTATTTTTAGCTGATCCGCCTCACGATGTAGTAGATCTCCGTTATAACTCAAAATCAACGGATGTTGTTGGACCAAATGTTTTGTATTCATTAGCTCTGCCTAAGTTTTGGTCTGCCTGCAGCATTTCATCATCTTCATATTATTATGTTATGGGCAATAACCCATTTTAAAGCATTACAACAGTTTAAACATCGATGTATTCTCAATTCACTGTGATATATATGTTCTGTGCTAGTGTCTCAGTTTTGTACCATTGAGTAAAATAAATATGTATACTACCTATCAATTTAAACTTGAAAACTAAACCACAGCACACAGTTAAAAAAGTCTGCGCGACGACGCGACGACTGTCTAATGTTCTATGGTACACACCAAGGAATTTGAATACAAGGTACCAAGGAATTTGAATACAACAAGGTACCTACTTCTTCTTCTTCTTTTTATGGCTCCTGTCATAGACAATCTTGCCAATGTCAAGTGATTCAGAGATTATACTCTTTGAAGTTATGTTTCTAGTCACGTCAGTCCAAAGTCGAGTCAGTCAATTGTTTTGAAGAAAATGGTGGCGGTTTCTTCAAAAATATTTGAAACATTTTCGGTCAAATCACGATATCACATAATACACTTTCATTTCAAATGCTTACACTTTGTGCTAAGACCACAAGTAATGTTGGTTAAAATACCACCAAAATTACACAACACAACTCAAAATAACACTAGAAAAACAATTAAAATGAAAATGCTATGTTGGTTCGTTAGATGACAGGAAACGAATCAGGTACCTACTTCATATTCCTTGATAGCTTAGAGCATTTATAACTGGAGATGTTAACGCAAGGCGTACCCCTCTGCCGGCCATAAGACGCGACTTGGCCATGCACGTTATATAAAACTACTTCACTCATCACCGCGCGGCCATTAGTTGTCGTTTCGTGTCGCGAAGTAGTGCTCAGTAAAAATGGTGAATTGTGCGGTATTTCGGTGTAAAAGGAGATCAGAGACATCAAACTTTAGGGAACACGGTATTTCCTATCACAAGTAAGTGATATTTTAGTCAATTGTTTTTGTAATTACGTTTAATTTATATTTAATGGAATACCAGTTACGACAGTTTTAATACGACGCCAACGTCTTGGTAGGAGGTGTCGGTGAATTTATATTCCTTGGTAGAAGGCGTAGTGTGGGGACTAGTTGAGCGAAATCGATAGAATGAGTGATGGAATGAACGTAAAATTAGAATAAAATGCGATGTGTTTTTTGTACCCATATTTAACCGATTTAAAAAAAGGATGTTCAGTATTGGACTACAAAAACTGTCTCTGTCATTCTGCCTTCAATACGTCGCTTCATGGAGCTCCCTTAAAATTTTAGTTGTGCTGTGTCGTTGGTTTATTGCTATTTTCTTTGTACTTTTTGAACGCAGAATCGTATAAACGTGATTTTTGTATAGCTGTAGTATGTTAGCTGGAGAGGGACATGGGCTATGAGCATTTGTTAACAGCCGCTATTCTTCTACTGCTCTTCATTTTTTTCACCCCGTCATACCAATCATCATCATCAGCCTATGTAAGTCCACTGCTGGACACATCATACCAATAAAGAAACAAAATATTTATCTAAAAATGCATTCATGAAAGACTACTTACTTGAAAGATTACTTACTACTTGCGAAAATAGAATATAGCTTAAAGTTACTCAACAACAGTGTAGCTTTTTTTTTTTAAATAATTTTTAAAATCATCATCATAATTCATCATATGTTATTTAATAAAGTTCTTTAAACCGAAAATCGTTTCAGTAGTTTCAGAGATTACGCTCTACAAACTCTTAATAAAATATTTTTTACAAAAAAAAACGACTCCAAAACTGCTATCCAATTTGTTATGAAAAATACACTAAAAAGTTAAAAATAATTGCATTATGGATTTATATTTCAATCTACTTACAAATAGGTATCCATTTTTTCAACAAATCTTATAATTTTGTTATTATGACATTATACAATTACTGATATTTTTGGAGTCGGTGCCAGCACTCTATTTACTTAGTAATACCTACTAGGCTAGACAGGTACACGTTTGTTAATCTTGGCTAAAAAAAGGAAAAGTATATGATTTTGAACCACCCTGTTTCATTCATATGAAATCATTCATTTTGTCGGTCTTTTTACAACCCATCACCACTTTTTTATGTTAGTGTGTAACTAAACAAAAGTGTAACAACAGTAATTCTTTAATTGTGTTATTGTTTTTGTGTTGGTGTACAGCTTTTACTTGCGTGTGCGTTTATAGGGACGCTTAATTTTTCTGCATTAGTATGCGTGATTATGTAAATGTGTTCTGTACCGTACTACCCCGCCTCCCGCGAAAACCGGCAGAAAGATTTTAGTACTAAAAGTAGCGCTTGGCATCTCCCGTTATAAATGCTCTAAGCTTGATAGAATCTTAACTCTACGTCAAGGACTTTCTCTACGTACTTCTGTCAAGTCATGTTGAGTTGACAGAATTAATCATCTGTCTGATTGTTGTCACTGTCATGTCAGTGTCACGCACAACTTGGTTTCTTCCCTAGTTTCCTTCCAGTTTTTCATTTTCCGATTTCTGCAAGCAAGATCTAGATAATCACAAATAAATACAATTTTTGAGACTTGATTATGCCCTAGTAAAAAAGTAACATTTAGCGAAATAAAATTACCATGATGCAACATCAGTATTGGGTAACAAAAAAGACAGTGCTAAAGAAATTGGGAACCAAAGAAGATGCGTGTATCGTCGCTTCTGACGCTGAGTTGGATGCAAAACTAGAGTTATTCCGATCAATATCCGATAGCTGCTTACAGTTACAGCGTGTTTTAGATCATTACCAGGAACGGTTGTGTGTTTTGGCTCAAGAGGAAAACTCTTTGGGGAAATTTTTGAGGGAAGCTGGTAAAAATGCCGATGCGGCAGGGAAACACATGATTTCTGCGGGTAAGGCGATTTCTTACTCCGGGCAGCAACGGTTATCAGTGCGTGGGCCACTATTGAGGCTTTATCATGAAGTGGAGACATTTCGAGGTCGTGCCGTCAGCGATATGCGGGTTACAGTATCCGCTATGGAAAAAGCACGTATTGAGTATCGCGCTGCGCTTAGTTGGATGAAGTCTTCAAGCGCTCAGCTCGACCCTGACACGGGACGTGGTCTGGATAACTTTCGGAAGGCGCAACGTCAAGTCCGCGAGAGCAAAAAAGTATTTGATAAGTTAACGCTTGACGTTTTGCAAAAGGTAAAAATTACTATAATTTTCTTACATGAATAAAACAGATTTATTTACAAAACCTAGTGTTAAAATGTAACATATACAAGAGCTTGGTATTTAGCTACCTATTTATCACAAACACAACATAATAATATTTATGTCTAACAAAGGCAGCTGGATACTAGTTAGCTTAAATTTCAGATTGATCTCCTTGCTGCTGCAAGATGCAACATGTTTTCCCATGTGCTATCGAACTACCAAAACTCCTTCTTGAACTTTGTCACCAAAGCCTCACAAACTCTTGAGGCAACCGCTGATACTATGAAATCTAATCCTCAATATGAGTTCTGTATCCTAAAGGAGTTGTCTCAAAGCCTTGGAGAGGGGAAGGAAGAGGGAGAAGAAACTAAAGAAGTGGTTCCTCATGATAAAGATCAGATGCTTTTCTTCCAGGTATAATACAAGAATCTAGCAACATTTAAACTTTGCAGGATGTTAGTGAAGATCTCATTCCCCCACTACAAATTAGAATTGGGATAGTGCAATGTTTGTTTATTTATTTATTTATCATTTATTGCACAAAACACAAAGTTGAAGTACAAAAGGAGGGTTTAATGCACAAGCATTTTCTACCAGACCCCCTAAGTGGTGGTACAAATTAGAATTGATATGCCACAAATAATGTTAACCTAAAAACAAATATATAGTAGGGCCTCGCTAATCCGGACGGGCAAAAAATCGGCCCTTGCCGGATTATCAAGATGTCCGGATTATAGTCTGTTAAATTATTTTGAGGTTTATTATATATAAATACATACAAATATGTACATAAAGATATTAAATAAAATACTAGACGATTTCAAGCGTCTTATTCCATGGCGTTTTTTAAAGTTATCTAACCACTTGCATTAAAGCTGGTACTCGAGTTAGTGATCTGGCGATGGAAAATACGGGCTTTCTCGCAAATCATATCACCACTTATTGGAACATGTAATCGCCTTTTTTGCAAAAACCATGTAAACAAAGCATCATCTAAAATGGGATTCTCTGGTTTCTTGAGTGTTTTTCGTACACCGGGACCACGTTCTGTGTGGCTTACAAACTTTAAAATCTTGTCTTTGTTCTTCTTTATATCGCCCACAGTTGACCTGCCTATGTCGAACTTCCGAGCAATGCAAGGGTAGCAGTCGCCTTTGTCAATCATCTCTATAATTCGTACTTTATCTTTTATGTTTACGCCGGGGCGGCGCCATTTTGTGAAACGCGATCACGCAAGCAAATCGACTGGAGCCTTATTCACTATGACAATAAGAGATTCCAAGGAGATTCCTTGCCCCAAACCGTGAAACGTGAAAACTTGAATTTGGGCTTTATTCTTTATGAAATTGGAGATACTTTGCCCTGACCGTATGACACCGTCTGCCTTGTCTTAGCCGTGATCGCGCTGCAAATGGTCATAGTGCATAAGGCTCCTGATGACGAACAACACACTAACTCGACGCGGGCGCGGGTGGCGTGATGTGAAAATCCCCCCGCTTCCCCGTGCACAAACCTCCTGCCTGCGTCCGGATTACAGCGATCACCGAGCTAGTGGGGGTCCGGATTAGCGAGGCCCTACTGTATAACTATAATGCATATTAAATATATATATTATATATATATAAATCACATATTAAACATATATATATATATATTATACAATATTATATATATATATATAATATAAACCTAAAAAACATATGTCATACAATTCTTACAACTAGCGTTTACATTACAGTGTCGGTACTAATGTACCACGGTATACGTACAACTACCTGATCACAAAAAAGTCTCTAAGCGTATAGTTTACTGAGTTAATGCTTACGAGTTAGACCCTTAAAATGTTCCTTTGATTCAACCCTCCTGATATCACAAGGCAGAGCATTCCACAGCCTGACAGCTTCCACGGAGAAAGAATTTCCACACACACAGAGGTATTATGAGTAGGGGTATCGAGAAGAAGGTTGTCATCTGATCTTAAATTTTTGTCGTGTGTGTCGGTCCGGAAATGAAAACGGGTTTTAAGATAGTGAGGGGAGAAGGGATCTTTGAGTGTAGAAAAAAGAAGACAAAGAATCCGCAAATTCTGACGTTCTTGACGTATTCGTTTCTCGTTTAGTCTGCAATCATGGAAATATTCAAGCTAGGTATTTTAGTTCTGCTACCAAAATCAATTTTTCTTACATCCACATACCACACTAGCATTTTAGTGTGTTTCAGTGTCACAAGTTTGCAGAGAGTAATAAGTCAGGTTTATAAAATGTTTACTACAGCAAGCACCTCTATATATCTCTCTATTTTCCCCTGTAATTTTTTTGATCTTTTTTTGTTTTGTTTGTTCCATAACATAAGATTTAGTATTTTTATGAGTACCTTTTTTTTTTTTTTAAATAAATAATGCTGGACAATCCACACAGCATCATCTAGCCCCAAAGTAAGCTACTCAAAGCTTGTTATGGGTACTAGATGACTGATATATTTAATACATATACTTTACATAGATAGATATTTTTTATTATACATACAAACACCCAGACCAACGGAACAAATTTCTGCAGATCGTACACAAATTTGTTCCGAGGCGGGAATCGAACCCGCAACCTCTTGCGTCGCAGGCGGACTCTCGCCCGCTGCGCCACTGAGGTCGTCATTACCTATTTATTGAGTACCTATTTATTACTTGCTTATATTTTGCCTTGCAGGACGAATTTAAAGATGAAACCACTGCTCCATTAGCAACCATGTCCAAATGTACTGAAGGCCAGTTCTTAGATCCTTCGGAACCATCAACATCCGCTAATCTCATTGATGGTCTCGAACAGTCCTCTGATGCTGGCATAAGTTCCGATTTAGCTGGACTGAGGATGGGCTGTGGAGATGTGCCAGCGAATTTTGGATCTTTCATGCCTTCACAGCTGTTGCAAGTAAGTTGATCAGGGTAATTTCAGTCACTAGAAGCTTAACCATGGTTTAATATCCAGTTCCAGTTGGACTAGAAGACGAAGGGTCAATCACAGAGTTTGGTAAATGGAATATGTTGCTAGCATGCTAGTTGCTTGCACAGACCAGTCTGCTTCAAGTACCAAGTAGTACCATAGGCTCATGTCATTTGGATCTAGTGAGGCCTATGTTCCTATACCTGTGTACTAGGTACTACCCTGCAGCTAAAATGTCACATCACCATGCCTCTAAGACATACATTCATTCTTTGTATGTATAATACAATTGTATGTACCTATGTATATTTTTCTGGTAGCATCTGATAAGTTGTGTATCTTGTCTCTGGATGGGAATGTCTCCATGTCTTGGGTTATCAGTTGTGATGTGAACCTATTACTTTTAACTTACCTACTGCTAAGATGCAGACAGTAAAGGCATTTTATTATGTTGCATATACATTGGTGCCTGATAAAGTGCTCTTAAGCAGTGAAGGAAAACATCGTGAAGGAACCAGTTAGCATATTAGTGATGGGCTTGCAAGCTGTCACATTTGAAATACCAACTACCTACCTATTTCAAAATGTTGGTAGGTATTCTACTAGCGACCCGCCGCGCCCCCGCGCGCTCATGCTTCGCACGGGTGCACATCGTTTTTCTACTATATCATGCATGTATTATACTCGTACATATAAACCTTCCTCTTGAATCACTCTATTAAAAAAACCGCATCAAAATCCGTTGCGTAGTTTTATAGATTTAAGCATACATAGAGACATAGGGATATAGGGACAGAGAAAGCGACTTTGTTTTATACTATGTAGTGATGTTGGTATATGCCAAAATGTAATAGGTATTTGGATATACCTCTGAAATACCTCTTTGGATTTTCTGAGGATGTCTATTACCACATGCATCCTCAAAAATCGTAAGATGGTTCTCGATACTAAGAAATCTGAGGGGATCTACTGTGCCTGGAGAACAAAGTTGTGGAGCTGTTTTTTATGGTGTTCCTTATTCATACTATAGTCTCATCATTTCACTTTTCCAGAGTCTGAACTCCAGCCTTCTCCAAGGTCCAATCCCACCGAGCAAGTCTTCCCAAGAGCCACCACACCAGGGCAAACCCATTCCGAAGAAAGAAGACAAGGCAGCTTGGTTCAAACTCTTCGCTGAACTGGACCCCTTAGCCAACCCTGACAGTCTCCTAGGCACTAATGACCACAGCCATGCTGCTTAGTTTAACTGAATTTTCTGAGAGCCAAGTTTGAGCTGAAACTGATTGTATATGGTAAGATTTTGTGTTGATAAGTCACCAATCACACAAACTATTACGGGCTTCAAAATAATTTATGTGTACTTTACTATTTTTGAAACAGTATTCTTGCTGACAGAGCAATAGATTATATCAAATAACAACAAAATAAGATCCTAGTTTTTGATTTATGGGTCAAAAGAATAAAAAGCTATGCATGCTGACTTAGCTTGCCTATTTATATTCAGAAAAAGTGTTCAAAACTGTATTATATAAAATTAGCTCAAGCTTCGACATAAATCGCTTTCTATTTAGCTTCAAGAGATATGGTTACCTGCTTACTTATAGTATCCGTCAAACTTCTTGGACAAACGACCTTGAATGAAAAAGAAACAAAAAATAGGTCTCTTTGGTGGTGCGAAGAGTGCAAACCTTTCCCCTACCACCTCGCGCGATGGCCAAGAAGTTTGACGGGTACTATAACATACCTATATATATATAAAGTCTAAGTATATATATAAAGTAACAACAACCGTTTTTAGGCATCTAAGAAAAACCGTCATTTTATTAATCTAGTATTCTTACGGCCGGTTTCTGTATTATTATTATGAGCCTGCTATGTCCCGCTGCTGGGCAAAGGCCTTCCCCCATTCTCTCCACTCGGTTTCTGTAAGCTCGATAAAAACTAATCGGCTGATATGTCACTTGCTATCTCTAAGGTTGACAAACGTACTTATTTTCAAGCCAAAAGCATGCTTTTTTCGAGCCTTGCTCAATAAAAGCACGTGTGAACAGGTCGTGCTTATAAATAAACATGCTTATTTGGTCGTACGTCGCGTCGGTTGATTTTAGAACATGCTCAAAATACGCATGCTTATTTTTAAGCACGTGTTCAGTGCCTTATCTAATTTAAAGTACAAGCTGAAATAGCATAACTTGTCAGTTTTGATCGACCTTTCAGAAACCAGTGGTTAACCTTATAATTAACAATATTATGGCATTTTTATTAGGTTTTTGTGTCACATATATATGTATATTTAATTAACTTTCATAGGGAACGTAAAAGGTAGAGTTTTATGTGAGGCAAATAGGCTAATGGTCCACCTGATGGTAAGGTACTATGATAAGTCACCAGTTAGTGTGACAATTGATACGTCAGTATATACCTAGGTAGCTAGCAGCTACTGGATTAACATTCCCAGGAATAGTCAGGTTCAAAGTAGATCAATCTAGTTTTATAAAATCCAGTTATTTCATAGTCTTCTAATATAATTTCAAAATATGCAAACCAAATTTTTTATCTACTTTTTTTACGTAATATTTCTATGTAAAAGGCGTGTAAAAGGTACTTATTTACTTTATTTCAAGGGCTTACCTACTTATAAATTACCAATTATACATACTTGAAAAAATGTATACATAGTATTATATTATCTGTGACGTAGGTAAGATTACCTAGATTATAATTTAGTAGCATGAAGAGCGACCTTTTCATATTGATGGCATAAACGTGATATTTGAGCGAGTTTCATAACTCGCTTGAAGTGAGCTTAAAAGGCCCTTGTTTATTTTGTGTAGGTACCTAGGTACAGTCCGCGTTAAGATTACCTATTACACGATTTTTCGATTTTCAAAACTATTTTCGTATTCAGAGCGGGTTTTATATCGCGTTTAAATGGCGTAAGCGCCACTAGCGAGCCTTTTGAGAACTTTTGTTACTTCCTCAAATTTGCTGGTACAAATCACTAATAGCAACAGAACAAAAGATTAAATTGTACAGCGTGTAGCTACCTATGTATCTATTTAAGGTGTTGTCATTGTCCCAAACATTAAATTCAATTCAACCCAATTGATTAAACGTTTCAGGATGCCTAAATTAAACTAAGATACCTACACAAATTAACAAGAACTATATCTAACATATAAAACATGCTCGGATCATCGGTATCTGAAGAAACGATGTATTTTAAGAGAAGTAGGTAGGAAGGTACTTGCCTATTCTATTATGATACCTTAAATAGGTAGATAGTTAGATACCTACTTAATTTAATTACCTTTAGAATGATATACTGCTAGATCTTTTTAATTTTACCATTACCAAAGATTTTTTGAGCGAATTATTTCTAGTCTAGTTAGTAATATGATGATCTGATAAATGTAAAATCAGGATTTTGTTATGAAATGACATTATTTATATTTTCTTTTACTTATAAATACATATAGAGAAATATCTACGTATTATTTTTTAAAACTGTGTGTTTTCTGTACTTCTGTAAATAAATTACCTGCAAAACACAGTGTGTTCCTTTAATTTTTTGTCCACCTTCGTCCTCGCACTCGTCCAACAAATATTTATTTATTTAATTAATTAGTACGGTACTCAGACCAATTACACTAACTTATCATGAGAAAAATGTAACAATTAAAATACAGTACAAAAAAAAAATCAAGTAATCCGAACACGTATGTAACATTTAGAATATCTGTGTTCTTGAATTACGTACCTAAGAAGTACGTTAGAAGAACACCGGGATTTAAATCTGCGCGGGTGAAACCGCGGGGCGCAACTAATAATAATGTTCAGCTTACTGTGCGCCACACGATCGAATATGGTCCGACGGCGCACCGCGTTCGTGGTTCGCGAACCACGACGACCGAACTTTCGGTCTCGCACCAAGATCGATCGTCCCGTCTCTATTGGACTCGTATTCCTTTTTGCTCAACTCACTCAACTTAGATGAGTTGAGTGAGTTGAGCATCTCTTGACAACTCATCCTATTTGATCCTATCTAGCTTTCATTCGTAGTCTAATACTTGTTTAGTACGTCCCTTCTCTTACCGTAGACCAAGGAATTTGTCGTATAGTACTTGTTTAGTACGTCTCTTCTCTTACCGTAGACCAAGGAATTTGAATACTTGTTTTATCTATATTGCTTGCCATAGACTTACTGAATATACTCTTTGTCAAAGAGAATGTAAAACTACGAGAAGAGGTGGGACTTAGGACAGAGCCAATGAGATCCATTTACATGGCACTTCAATACCAACAGAACGAATATGTACGCCTAACAACAGCTTTGCCAACCTATCACCTTTAATAGTGCTGCGCGACTGCCCTCGCTTTTATATCGATATCGATAAAATATGCAAGATAGAAAACTTTTTCGCTTCTTTTTTTTTTAAGCTTTTTTTTCTAATCCATTTATTGACTGAATCCACGTATAAGTACCTACAACCTAGGTCCTGAAGTACTAGATTGGACTTAAATATGGATCTGATATCAAATAAAAATCTTTTCGCATTATTACATATAATTTTTGTGCTTATTACCTATTCATTTTATAAGTTTGTTTTTTCTTTTATTACAATATTTAGTATTAGCAGGAGGGACACGGTGGGCTTGACATATTCTGTAACAAAGTATTTTTATTAATTTCCAGTAGTGTTTTAAGAAGTATGTACCTAGAGCATAAGTTTAAAAGACTTATTCAAGTCATATTCTTGAAAAAGTTATTAAAATTTTCGCAGTACAAACTTATTATGCTTTTTGCGAATCCGAGCTATTGTCATCTTTAGCATGGGTTTTTTGTTTCTGAATGAGTGGGTACCTAATATGAGAGCAAAATATAAGAATCAACTTACTCACACAGTCTCGCAGTTCTTATTAGGCATGTCATCAAAGTCATAACTGTTACCACATTAAGTATGTCACCAAAGGCTCAATAATATCGGAAGTAGGGACTAATATTTTCATTTTTAGCATGGATTTTTCACTTTGGTAGTATCTGCAACAAATATACCTATATAATATAACCCAAGAATCATGAATTTGTGCATTTAGTAGGAAAAAATTTGAATTTTCACAAAAAGAACTACTTCATTACTATTACTAGCCACCGCAGAAAGCCCATGATGTAAGTCTGTGTATGTAGCCTCCTAGGCAGTGTGCACGTATAATGGGATATTCAGCCTTAAAAGAACTGTCCGAAACACACTTATCGATAATTACATTTGTTACATCACTATTACACAAAATATTCAATATTTACCTCTAATAAATCTCTAAAACCTCTTTTCAAAGTGATGAATGTTATTTGTTCGTTGTTTGTATTCACTAAAATATCTAATACAATGCTTACCGAGCCTCATCCAAAGAAACTACTTTTATTTTTCTATAATTTTACACCTTGCTTGATCTTCACAATTTCGCACGTTATGTATCGTTTTTTGGTGGCATCACCGTAAAATATTTCGTTCACTGAACAATAATGATCACATTCACATTTATGGACGAAATTATTGATAAATCTGCTAGAAATTTACAAAAACAAACAAAATACAAGTGGAATCTACAAGTATACAAGGCAGACAATGAAGAGAGTGAGTTGTGAAAGAACGAGAGCGCACTGATTGAATGGAACGTATGAACAGCCGCCATTATTTGCCATGCAAACTCCCTTCAAAATTTTTGTTGTTTCTATTGCGTCAGGGTTCTCTGTGTGTGGGTAATCAAATCATTTTCTTTTCAAGGAAAAATGGTTTTTCTATTTTGATGATAAAAAATCGTGATTTATTGTGGAATTTACAGAGAAAAAGTGTACCATAAAACATTTGATTGACTAAAATAAGGCCGTATTTACGTAACAGTGTTGTCTAAGCCTGAAAATGTTTAATTCATGTAAGTTTAGGTACTCCTTATAATTAAAATATTTTCTACGTAGATTTATAATAATTACAATCTTTTTTAGTTTTACAAACCTTTCGGCTTGTTGACGATCCACCTACAAAGGTATTGGAAGTGCGCTCCGATAGCTATGTTTCAAGGCCAATTCAGTATCGAGAAGAATCAATATTATTGTATGGACCAAAATTACCGGCAGATGGTAAAAATACCAACAAAGAAAAATGCTACGAAATCGTGCTTCACAAGCCTTTTACGGAGAGCTTGCATCAGATGTACAGGTTTGTTCAATATGACTCATTCATAGATATATAATATATCTCCCCAATCATTTGTCTTGCCCTAAACCGCTGGCCATGACAATTAAACTTTACCATACAATAGATCAGCATTCTTAATGTGTCTGTGTCTAAAATGTTATGCACATTTAATGGGAATAGCCCAATACAAGAATTATGGCACTGAAAGGAATTTAACTGATGCCATGGCATACATTGTATTTCTTTAATAACAAATTATGTTGTATTTCTATACCAGAATGTTTAAATGTCCATCGGTAATAATTTAAATCCCTTGCCATGCCGTCCCGGACTGTGTAGGCCTAAGGTACCTACATACCTGACAAGCCAACTCTATGATACATGCTCATTGCTTTACATTGAAATATTCTAAGATATTTCTCTTAGAATGTTTCAAGTTCTTCCTCAAATAATCGCACCTTGTTTTTCCATACACATTTCCCCCTTTGTTATAGGGTAAATATTTACATTAATCCTAGTTTTCTTGTCAATAAGGTAAACACAACTGGGTCAAAAGGTTAACATTTTGCTATTTCTAGTATACAGTTTCAGAATAATGTAGGTAGGTACCTACCTAACAAAAGTCCATAAGCATCATCATCATCATCATTTTAGCCCGGTGTCGCCCACTGCTGGGTATAACATAAATATTTATATTATTTTATGTTCTACTAGCAGCAGTTTTACCCGTTAGTTATATATTTACATAGTTTTAAATCCCGGTACATATTATGGTATACGTATGTACGTACGTATACGGTATATTGACAACCTCAGTGGCGCAGCGGGCGAGAGTCCGCCTGCGACGCAGAGGTTGCGGGTTCGATTCCCGCCTCGGAACAAATTTGTGTACGATCTGCAGAAATTTGTTCATTGGTCTGGGTGTTTTCTATGTATAATAAAAAATATCTATCTATGTAATTATATAATGTATTAAATATATCAGTTATCTAGTACCCATAACACAAGCTTTAGTAGCTTACTTTGGGGCTAGATAGTGCTGTGTGGATTGTCCAGCATTATTTATTTATTTATTTATTCCCACAAAATAAAAAGTAGGCTTTTGCTATTCTTGCTCATAATCTAATATTTGTGCCAAATTTTAATCCAGATCTGTTCTGCCATTGTGGTGTTATAGAGTGCACAACATCCATACATACTTACAAACTTTCACATTTATGATGTTACTTAGTGTGATTTTGCTATGGTGTAAATAAAGGTCTATTAAGTAGTGTTTATTTCTATGACATGGGCTTAGTTTTAATTGACGACCTCAGAGGTGCAGTGGGCGAGAGTCCGCCTGCAACGCAAGAGGTTGCGGGTTCGATTCCCGTCTCGGAATAAATTTGTGTATGATCTACAGAAATTTGTTCCGTTGGTCTGGGTGTTTAAGTATAATAAAAAATATATATCTATGTAAGTATATAATGTATTAAATATATCAGTCATCTAGTACCCATAACACAAGCTTTGAGTAGCTTACTTTGGGGCTAGATGATGCTGTGTGGATTGTCCAGCATTATTTATTTATTTTTTATTACCAAAATGTTGTTTTCAGTTTATTTCGAGCAGCAGACCTAGAAACAGGTGAAGAACGGTTCATAGTTTACAAGGAAAGGATACCAATATTTATTAAGATAACCAAAGAGGTATGTAAACTATTTTAAAAGACGCTGATTGTTTCTAATATTGTCCCGTAATTTTTTGCTCATTCACGTAAGATAGTGTAGCTGCTTTTTGTGAATAGATTACTTAAATAAATAGGTAGGTAGGTACTTTTGTACCACACAATAGAAGCTGTAGTCAGAAGCTAGTGTTTTTCACAATAAAAAGTGATGGAGTGAGCAGATGGCCCATTTTATCGTCAATATCAAACGACCTCAGTGGCGCAGCGGGCAAGAGTCCGCCTGCGACGCAGAGGTTGCGGGTTTGATTCCCGCCTCGGAACAAATTTGTGTACGATTTGCAGAAATTTGTTCCGTTGGTCTGGGTGTTTTCTATGTATAATAAAAAATATCTATCTATGTTAAGTATTATTATTATAATATATAATGTATTAAATATATCAGTCAACTAGTACCCATCACACAAGCTTTGAATAGCTTACTTTGGGTCTGGATGGTGCTGTGTGGATTGTCCAGCATTATTTATTTATTATTTATGTTGAGCAGTCATCTCTGCCGATTCCGAATACCTTCACAGAAGATGTATAGGACATGCTAATAGTTATTAAACTGGCAGTATATGCGTGTGCTGTGTGGATTATGCTCTCTTTTAAGCAATTTGTGACAAGTTGAGGTGATTGCTCAACATCATGTGGGTAGTGGGCAACATGCATAGTCAACTTATTTGATAAATAAAAACTATCCGGTTCATAAATTATTCATCCTGTTTATCTTTCTATGATTGTAAATAGGTTCCTAAAAGATTGTGTTATCTTACACATGAACTATACTATACCCTTGTCTCCCTGTATCTATGAATGTTTATGTCGTTATCTGCAAAAGTTACCTACTGTCCTTTTTATATTTTGTTAGCTTTTCAACAAGGATTTTGTGTGAGATAGGTACCTACTTTCAAAACTGTATGAATTTTTTTACCTAGGTAAGTATGTATTCTGACAACGGTGACGTTTTGTGGTTGCAAGTCCATCGCCGCTACCCAACCTACCTATTGAGACAACTTTGAACAAGAGCTCATAACCTTGATTGGCATATAGACAACTTTATCCCGAAATACTAAATTCCATCCTCACCATCTGGATGGCAGGTTTTCCTCAACAACTCTTTTCCCCCGGTCCATTTTACCACGCAGGATTAAATTATACAACGAACTCCCTCTCGCGGTTTTCCATCGGAATTCCGCCATGGGCTCGAAAGGCTGGTTTAGCTTCACTTGAAGGCCAGCAGCGTATCTGCAACGCCTCTGGTGTTGCAGGTGTATATGGAGGACGGTGACTGCTAACCATCAGGTGGCCTGTTACCTCGTCTGTCAGCTTTGGCAAAAAAAAATATTATACGCGATGGAAGCCGTCAAAGCGTGAGCTAATTTTCTATTATAATGTCTCTTTCCAGTGCACAGTAGCCAGTCTCCAAAAGCTCTGCGACACACTAACATTGCACCAGTCATGGACCATAGCTCACTTGGTGGCCCACTTCGGACTCTTCGAACTCTTCAACCATGAGGAAGTTCAGAAGCATATGGATGAAGTGGATCCGGTGACTGGCAATACGCCTCTCATGGTAAGTGGACTCCACTTAGTGCCATGCTCATTTTAAACATTTATTCAATTTAAATCACAAGGCTTACTTTTAAGCAGCAAGGTTTTATAAATTATGTATGTATTAAATTATTATGTATGCTGTCAAAGAATTGTTTGGTTTAATATTTTTGTTCGTATAAGTTGACACCTCCAACCACAAATATAATCACAACTATAAAGTTAAAAAACCATTTACGTTTGTACAATATCAGTTTGTCTGGTTCAGAGAATCCATACAATCCTACTACTATAATAAACGCGAAAGCTTGTAAGTATGGATGGATGGATGTTTGTTACTCTTTCACGCCAGAACGGCTGAACCGATCTGGATGAAACTTGGCAGATAGATAACAATCTGGAATAGCACATAGGCTACTTTTTATCCCGTGGGAATACCGGGATTTAGATCTGCGCGGGTAAAACCGCGGGGAGCAACTAGTTGCACTATAAAATGGTTATTATTTGTTCGTACTACTACTCATATAATTAAAATATTTCTTCCAGGTGGCAGTCCAATCGTGTAACTCGAGAATGGTGCAAAGTCTGGTCTCCCTAAACTGCTCTCTAGACGCCATCGATTTAGATGGCAACTCAGTTTTTCACTACGCTGCAGCCAGTAACAAAGAAATTATTAATGTAAGTTATCCTATCCTACTAATATCATAAATCTAGTTACGTTCCCCATTGCACATCAAATTATAGACAACGTTCTTTTTCCATTTGATCTGCGAACTGTTTCAACGAACTGGTTGGGGGACAAATAGATCTCTTTTCATCCAAACTGTCTGGTTTCTTACGGGTTTTCTCTAACCACTGGTTTGAACTGGTTCTTAGATAATTTCTTTCAGATTCAGATTTTTATTTCATGTTAATCATTTACTTTTTCTCTTTAAACTCAAACAAGCTTTCTTTAGTTTCGTTTGCGAAAACATGGTGAAAAAATCGGTGATTAGTATTTTAAGTAATTTTAATTATAAAATGTAACACTGTTTGTTTTCCGAATAAAATAAAATAAATAAATCAACCCATCCTTACGCCATCAGGAAATGTCTCAATAAATTACGAGCATAAGTGGGTCGTAATAAGTTTAACATTTGTATGGAATGTTGGACCAGTCTCTTGCACTGTGTGACTATGCCGTACATGCTAAACTACCCCACTAGCCCTGCTACGTTCACCGGAGTACATCAACACCGCTTTATAACGGTTGCAACTTTCTGGGCAAAGCAAATTTAAACCCATGTACATACTTATTAGTTAAAGAATCGTTAGTGAAAGGTATAATAAACGCCACGAACTGGCTTGAATAAAATTTTGTATAATTTTACAGGCTTTAGCAACGAAGAACGTGGCAACAATGAATGTATACAACAGACAAGGGTACACGCCACTGCATATGGCTTGTTTAGCTGACGCGCCTGATTGCGTCCGAGCCTTAATGCTAGCCGGCGCTGACGTCAACCTGACGGCAGCTAAACGTACTGGCTCGCAGCCTGGTATGTACACAAGGGGCAAGATGCACAAATCTGTAGATGGCTTGTTTAGCTGACACGCCCAAGTGGCGCCGCTGACTACAGGATTGTTTTCTTTTATCCTACTACTATTATAAACGCGAAAGTTTGTAAGTATTGATGGATGGATGTTTGTTACTCTCTCACGGGGAAACGGCTGAACGGATCTGGATGAAACTTGGCAGAGAGATTGATTATAGTCTGGAATAGCACATAGGCTACTTTTTATCCTGTGAGAATACCGGGATTTAAATCTGCGCGGGCAAAACCGCGGGGCGCAACTAGTTTATTTATAATTCAAAAATACCTAACCGAAAAAAAAATTAATAGTTCAGAGTTTGTTACCCAGGCACGATAAATGAGCAATAAATAAAATAACTAAAATGTAAGCGCCCATAACCTAAAAAAATATTTTAGAAACCTAAAAAAAATTAAACAAATTACCTACCATTTATTGTGCAGGCATAGTGGGCGAGCTACTGAAAGACAACCAACCAAAACTGTACCAGCAAGACATGAAGCACGGAGGAACACCGATCCACTGGGCGATATCGCGCGAAGTGATCGAAGCATTGGCGGATAAGAACTGCGATATAAACGCACTTAACTTCGACGGCAGAACAGCCTTGCATGTTATGGTGCTACGGGGCAGATTGGAATGTGCCATCGCGTTGTTATCGAGAGGTAAATTTTGTTTTTAACAGACTCCAAAAAACGACTGTTTATTTCTGTTTAATTACTTTATAACTTTTTTACTGGCTGGACCTGGAAAGCTGGTGCTTTTCACGTGGCCCCATTTAAATTTGAATCAGTTCTGATGAGTTGTTTTTGAGTTATAGTAGTATGAATGTATTTTCCAGTGCATTTGAAGTCGTCTTTTTCTTGAAAGAGTAAGAAAATGAGCATGTATTCTCACTGGCACCCAAACCCTTCTAACCGAAACCCAGCAACTCTGGCTAATTGGCGGCAGAATTAGGCATTTTTGTAGTATTTTTTCTTTTCAGGACGAGCATTTTAAAAAGAGCCCTCTTACTGACTGAATTACCTCATAATAAGTGACAGTGTGAGACGAAGGTGCTCATATTCGAATCACAGAAACAGAAAAATAGCAAAGAGATACAGCACTGCTTATCGGATTCTATTCATGTTAATAATATATATGTCTCTTTCCCCCAGGCGCAGAACATTCTATCGCAGACAATGATGGCAACACTCCTCTCCACATAGCAGTCAAACAATCCAACGCCACGATTGTACAAGCGCTGGTCGTTTTCGGCGCTAACCTAGAGGCGAAAGATAAAAATGGCTATACGCCGAGGCATTGCGTGCCCGCTGAAATGTCTAATAGCAATTACGATAAGATTTTGTATATTCTACACGCTGTCGGCGCTAAAAGGTCAGTAACAAATATTTTCCTATTCAAAAATCTCAGCAAGTTGTATGCAAAAAATTACGATTTATGCTTTTTCTTCGGTAGATTTACGGAGGCTACACACTACAAAAAAATACAGAATTTCCAAGATGGCGGACTAACCACGCCCCTTTCCTCCTCCAGATGTCCCAGCGAATGGTCTAGCTGCCCGTCCAGTTGCGCCGCCCGCGGGGACTACAACGGAGTCCCACCCCCAGCGATGGCCAAGCTGCCCACGCGTGAGATTGTCAACCAGATGCTGTCAGTGGCTGCGATGGAACTAGCCGCCAATATGGAGGCTAAGGAGAAACGTGGCCGGTAAGGGTGACAAATCAACATCGAGCTGTGCTGCGCTGTACTGCGCTGTGCTGTGCTGTGTTTCTTAAGCTACGTTTTTTAACAGTCAACATCAAGCTGTGCTGCGCTTTCCTTAGCTCAGTATTAAAAGGGCGATGGAGGGGCACGCAGCGTGCTCCATGTTTGAAAAACCTAGCAGAGCTCCTATTCACAGTCCTATTGACAGCGCGGCTCAGCACGGCGGGTAGCGCGCCTCGCTCGAGACTGCTGCGTTTTTAAACAGAGCGTAGCCTCGCACAGCGCAGCACAGCATGGTTTGTTTGTATCCTCCTTAAAATATTAGACGAGCGAGTTGACCAAACATAGCACAGCGCAGTACAGCGCAGCACAGCTCGATGTTGATTTGTCATCCTAAGATTGATGACACTTGCAATGTAAAAGTCAAAAGTTTCAATTCAGAAGAAAGTTTAACAGGCATTCCAGGAAAACCTTCGAATTTTAAAAAATTGTAGAATGTATGTTGTTGGCGATGGCGGGTGTTATGTTACACGTTGTATTATGATACCTACCGTGACTGGGGATCAAAGTCGTGAAGCTGTTTCAGTTTTTTGTATTATGGTATATCGTTTCTGTTGCAGCCTTCTCTGCCTGGACGGCGGCGGCATCAGAGGTTTGGTGCTAGTCCAGACGCTTCTCAGCATCGAAGAGGTCCTCGGCCGTCCCGTGGTGGAAAACTTCGACTGGATAGCCGGCACCAGTACCGGCGGCATCCTAGCGCTGGCCTTAGCCGCGGGGAAGTCTCTTCGGGACTGCCAGCGATTGTACTTTAGGATGAAGGAGTACGCTTTTGTGGGCATGCGCCCTTATCCTACGGAGCCGTTGGAGAATATTCTTAAAGATTGCTTAGGTATGTTTGGGATCCTGTTTGGATAATGTTTGGACATCTTATACATGAAAGCCACATAAAAGCAAATGATAATTATTATAATTATTCCAAAACATCGATGCGATGCAATGCGACGATGCGGCGCGGTTATGAGTATTTTCCACGAGCGTTCAGCGTGCCATTCCACGGAACCCCTGGGTTCCGCGGACTAGCACCAGGGTTAGGAAACCCCGGTGTAGTGTATGAATATTAATATTTAATTTTTAATCGAATGCTGCTGGCTATTTCCCGGTGTGTTCTCTTAGTCGCATCACATCCACGGGGCTGATGCTGTGTTCAATTCTATGCCGGGGCGCCACAGGGTCCCAGGGTCCCAGCAGTGGACTTCTGGAGGCTGATGATGAGGAATTGAATGCTATGCCTTTTACAGGCACAGAAACCGTAATGGCGGACATAGATAGTGTGAAGTTGATGATCCTAGCGATCCTCGCCGATCGGAAGCCGGTGGACCTGCACATATTCCGGAACTATCAATCCGCGCAGCATATCCTCAACGACCATAACAAGACCAGCAGTAAGTCATATTATATATCGTATTTTTTATAATATTTCACTTAGTGTCTTTTCGCGAAAGTTTAAAAAATAGTAGTAAGACTCCATATCATGCTCAGAACTCCAGAAAAATGAAAGAAAGACCACCAAAAAAGAATGTTCATTTGTGACTCAGGCAAACGAAACATACCTCAGTTTTTTAGTTATTTTATGAACATTGAAAATCAGTGTAATTTTTTTGTCTAATTTAGTTAAATTGCCTTAAAAAAGCAGTCAATTTAGTCGCGTGGAAGCCCCTAGATTCACCTAGTTATAAGACATTTCAAAGTGATCTTTGTGATTTTTAACCGACTTTAATAAAGGAGGATGTTCTCAATTCGACTGTTTTATTTTATTTGTTACCAGTTAGTGATTAATGCTATTAGGCATAATTTTCCAGATAAACTAGAATGTAACTATTGGCTTTGACTTTGGTAAGGTTTCCTGAGCGTTTACTTGGTGTGCAGGTCCTCGCGTGGACGCCGGCGACTCCTCAGCGATAGTGACGCTGCCCGACCCGCCTTCTCCGCAGGAACAGCTGGTGTGGGAGGCGGCTCGAGCTACCGGCGCCGCGCCGTCCTACTTCCGCGCTTCGGGCCGGTAATAACAAAACCCAGTGGAGAATGGATACCGTCAAAACTATACCCATCATCCGGGTCATATCGGTCCTCGGTTGATGATTTCAGCAACCAATAGGGCACGGCCTCGTTCGTCTGTTTGTGGCATTACTATAGGCAGAAGAAAACGCTCAAATCAAATAAAAAAATCCGTTTATTTTGTGTCACAGAAACAGACGAAAATAAAGAACAGATTGACTAGGACAATAAAATCGGTCGTCACTCAGCTTTATGCTGTAATAGAGATTGTTACTCTAATACAACGCAACGAGGTACTTTTTAAAGGAGAGCTGGTACTTGGCATGTGGTCCCATTTAAATTTGACTCGGACGAGCACTTTTTGAGTTATAGTAGTAGTATGTATCTCAAGGTTGCCTGGAAGAGATCGCTGTTAGCGATAAGGCCGCCCATTGTATTGCTACAAAGTGTTAGTTTTTAAGTAAAATGTGTTTAACTAATTATGTTGTGGTAATCAATAAAGAGTTATCTATCTATCTATCTATCTATGAGTGTATTTTCCAGACCACATGAGAAGCACCAGCTTTTGATACAAAAAATAATAATCAAAATCGGTGCACCTAGTAAAAAGTTATGAGGTAACAAACATAAAAAAAAACATTTGAATTGAGAACCTCCTTTTTTTTTGAAATCGGTTAAAAACACTAAAATGATACCTATAGTCTATCTATACAACCTGTACTTATCTGTCTATACATACATATATTAAAAAAAATATGTAAATCCGTTATTAGCTTTCAGCTACACTCAATATGTTACTTTGTTTAGACAAAGAGCTGTGGATTTTGATCAATAAATAAAATGAAATCTTCATTTTCAGATACCTAGATGGCGGTCTAATGGGCAACAATCCAACTTTAGACGCGCTCACTGAACTAGCTGAGTTGCGACTGGCGTACAAAGCTACGGGGCAAATGGCCGCCGCTGAGATGACTAACTTAAGAATTGTCGTTTCTTGCGGCACTGGTAAGTTATGTTTATGATAAACTAGTCTCGCCCCGCGGTTTCACCCGCGCAGATTCAGATCCCGGTATTCCCACGGGATGAAAAGTAGCCTATGTGCTATTCCAGACTAAAATCTATCTGTTTGCCAAGTTTCATCCTGATCCGTTCCAGCGTGAAAGAGTAACAAACATCCATCCATCCATACTTACAAACTTTTGCGTTTATAATATTAGTAGGATAACTCTTTCAAGAAAAAACCTACTGCAAATGCACTGGAAAATACACTCATACTACTATGACTCAAAAACTACTCGTCAGACTCAAATTTAAATGGGGCCACATAACAAGTACCAGCTTTCCTTTAAAAAGTACCTTGCAAGTTGCGCACGTTAGGAACGTGCCCTACTATGCACTGCCGTAAATCAAGTTGAACCATAAAATATGCCCATTTGCCTCATTTCAGATACTTTCGTCACAGAAGACCAGCGTTGTAGTAGTGTACCAATCACTATCCTACTAATATTATAAATGCGAAAGTTTGTAAGTATGGATGGATGGATGGATGGATGTTTGTTACTATATAACTCCAGAACGGTTTAACGGATCTTGGTGAAAATTGGCACAGGGATATATTATAGTCTGGAATAGCACATAGGCTACTTTTTATCCCGTGGGAATACCGGGATTTAAAACTACGCGTGTGAAACCTCAGGGCGCTACTAGTTACAGCATAAAGCTAAGTGACGACCGAATTTGTTGTCCTAGCCAATCTGTTCTTTATTTTCGCCTATGTTTCTGTGACACAAGAGTGTGACAGAGTGCGTTTAAGAGTAGTAGAGCTCTTTGTGAAGGGCTCGTCCGGGGAAGTACTACCACCACGCCTTTTCTGCCGCCAAGCAGCAACGCTGTGTTTCGGTTTGAAGGTCGCCGGTGTGATTACAGGCTCATGAGGCTTAACATCAGTATGCCTCAAGTTGATGGACGCAGGGCATGTTACGGTCGTGCGTGACTTACGAGGCAATGCTTTGTTATAAATAAATAAATAATGCTGGACAATCCACACAGCACTATCTAGCCCCAAAGTAAGCTATTCAAAGCTTGTGTTATGGGTACTAGATAACTGATATATTTAATACATTATATACTTACATAGATAGATATTTTTATTATACATAGAAAACACCCAGACCATCGGAACAAATTTCTGCAGATCGTACACAAATTTGTTCCAAGGCGGGAATCGAACCCGCAACCTCTTGCGTCGCAGGCAGGCTCTCGCCCGCTGCGCCACAGAGGTTGTATAGGTGTTATAGGTGATGGTTACCACTTAACATCGAGTGGGCCATCTGCTTGTTCCATCAGCTAGTTGTATTAAAAAAA
Organism: Plemyria rubiginata; assembly: GCA_963576535.1. Classification (NCBI taxonomy): domain Eukaryota; kingdom Metazoa; phylum Arthropoda; class Insecta; order Lepidoptera; family Geometridae; genus Plemyria; species Plemyria rubiginata. The sequence goes on from OY754917.1 coordinate 3,141,957, forward strand.
ACAAAACGTTTTTTGATTTGATCGTTTCCATTGCCTATAACTATGGCACAAATAGGGCCTCTAATGAGCCGTGCTCTATAAATTAAAATTCCGATTTCGGTGTTAACAATGCTTACATATTTCAGGTAACAATCCAGTTACAAAGACCAAAGACTTTGATGTTTTCAAACCGGAGAGCTTATGGGACGCGGCTAGACTTGCCTGGGGCGTGACGGCTATCGGCAATCTGCTTGTTGATCAGGTACATAGTAGCACATTTGGATCAGTTAAGCTATCTCTAGATCATTTGCGGTCTGGAGATAGCTCAAGAGTCCACTACTAAGATCTATGGAAAACGTTATTTTATTTTAACAATTTTGGGAAATCTTACAGCTAGGCGGGTATACATTAGGTAGTTTATAATAAATACATGCCGCATACAAAGTTGCTACACATAATTATGCTGACGGCCAATCACAAGTTTCCGCGGATATATAAAAAAATAGGTATAATAGTTACAATTGACGACGGTTTATCCCAACTAATATTATAAATGCGAAAGTAACTCTGTCTGTCTGTCGCTTTCCCGCTTAAACCTCTCAACCGATTTTGATGAAATTTGGCACAGACAATCTTTAGACCCTGGGAAAGAACATAGGCTACCTTTTATTGCGAAAAAAAGAGATGAAGAGATTAAAAGTACGCAGACGAAGTCGCGGGTACCAGCTAGTACATAATATTATCTTTAAGTTAAGTAGAAAGTTAAAGTTCATGCTTGAAAGAAGCAAGCGCCCAAGCTTGCTTGTACTTGTGTTATATAGGTCTACGTCAAAGTTTGCTTTTGCCAAAGAGTTAAACGAGCAGCTTGCTCTGATTATAAATGCATTTTGTCTATAATTTGTCCTAACTAGAGAAACACGATGAACGTAATAAGTAGTAGTAAGTTATAGCAAAGATAGTGCTGTGTGAAAAGTCCACCAATATTTATTAGTATCTACTAAGAAATATCTTCTTTGACCATATTTCTCGCAAATATAAATTTTATATGACATTCCAGGCGACACAAGCGGACGGGCGGGTGACGGAGCGCGCCCGCGCCTGGTGCTCTAGTCAAGGCGTGCCCTACTACCGGTTCTCGCCGCACTTGTCACGTGACATCGCGATGGACGACCGCGACGACGCCCGCCTCGTCACTATGCTGTGGGAGACGCAAGCGCACATGCGCCAGCATCGGGACAAAATGGCGGAGATCGCGGCGCTACTGAAAGGTATGCTACAGTGATCAAGTTTAGAGTACCTTAAGAATAGTAGAGCTCTTTGTGAAGGGCTCTTCCGGGGAAGTACTACCACCAGTGTGATCGCCGGTGTAATTACAGGCACATGAGGCATAACATCTGTATGCCTCAAGTTGACGAAATAAAGAAAATACATTTATTTTGGACACACATAATACATACACCTATCACTACATAGTATAAAACAAAGTCGCTTTCTCTGTCCCTAAATCCCCATGTCCCTATTATTTATGCTTAAATCTTTAAAAGTACGCAACGGATTTTGATGCGGTTTTTTTTAATAGATAGAGTGATTCAAGAGGAAGGTTTATATATGTATATAATACATGCATGATATGTGCACCCGTGCGAAGCAGGGGCGCGCGGGCGGGTCGCTAGTAATAATTATATCAAGAAGAAAATAAAATAAAAATATTACCAGAAGAAGCACGACAGAAAAGCAAATACAAAGAAGAACAATTTCAGAATAAACAGTAGGTTGGAAAAGTAGAAATAAAAACAGAGAAGACACAGGGCAGTGCATCGTAGGGCACGTTCCTAGCGTGCGTGACTTACAAGGCAATGCTTTGTTATAGGTGATGGTTGACTTAACATCAGGTGGGCCATCTGCTTGTCGATCAGCGAGTTGTATAAAAAAAGTGCCCTACTAAAATCATCCTGAGGTCTAATAGCCGGATCCACATCCCGTGTGGATCCCGATCCAAATTGGATAGGTGATCCCGCGCTCTAAATCTTCTACAATAATGCAGAAGCCGGTTTACTTACCCATAACTAAAATTATAAATATATGACATTGGTTTCTTTTTTGTTTCAGATTAGAGCATAGGTGCCAATTCTGTTGTTTAATTTTCCTAATTTGACAGCACTAAAAATATTACCATCCTTTTCTAAAAGACCGAAACAACAAGGACGGCTATAAATTTAGAGCTGTCAGATTAGGTTAGTTTAGGATATTGCAACAACAGAATCGACGCCAGTGTCTTTACAAATGCACAAACTACAATAATATTATAGGGATAGGTAAACCAAATAATAAATAAAGGCATTATAAGATGCTTTGCGTTTACGTCCATCCACTTATAGGTGTGGTTTAATGTGACGTTTTATAGTTTAGCAGAGTTTTCTTGTATATTTTGTACTTAAGGCTCAGCATACGGCGCGCCGCTATCTCGCTCGCACAATGGAATATTTTTAAAGATATAAAATCACTGAATGTAGTTATGTAAAATCGCAATCGGTCAAGTTGTGGTCAATGGAATTACAAAGATTTAGCGAAAATAAAATTTGGTCCAAGCATGTTTTCATACATAAAAATTAGATAAATATAAAGTCGCATTTTAAGTATGAAAACATGCTTGGATCAAAATTTTCTTTTCGCTAAATCTTTATAATGCCATTGACAACAACTTGACCGATTGCGATTTTACATAACTTAATTCAATGATTTTATATTTTTAGAAATGTTTCATCGTGCAAGCGAGATAGCTACGCGCCGTGTGCTGCCCCTTAAGAAGACGGGAGGACGCTTATAACGTACAACCCGATAGAACGACGACATTGTAAAGGTCACAGGAAGTCTGTGCATGATGGGATAAGCAGTTCGTTTCCATGGGTATAGGTTTAGAGGACTATAGCTCGTCCGCCGTAATGTCGACCTTCCCGATGGTATGCGGGACGCGGAGGGTATAATAGTGTGGCACACAATCGATATCCAGACAAATAATGTAAGTTTTATTTTACAATACGACCAGTTGCCCGATTACGCTAATGTCTGGCTATCGAGATGGCTTTCAGTTTGACATTTGATTCCCATCCATCCAAAGAATTTAGCATCCATCCCGAGGAATTTAGATACTAGATCCATCCATATGTTGCTATTATTATTTATTTATTTAATACTTTATTGCACTAAAAACAGAGTACAAAAGGCGAGCTTAATGCTAGACAGCATTTTCTACCAGCCAACCTTAACAGGTAGAAGAACATAGGTTGGCGTGCTTAATTATACTAACATTCACAATAATAATATGGTAACATATTTCCTAAAACTATGAACTAAATATAATATCTAATAAATGAAAAACAAATATATATCTATCTATAATATACTATCTATAATTACACTATGGGAATCAAATGCTCCCGTCAGAGAGTATTATATTCCTTGATCAAATGTCAAGCTGAAAGTCATCTCGATAACCAAACATTAGCGTAATCGGGCCGCGGCGCGGGTTCGATTCCCGAACTAAGAACAATTTTTTTTTATCTATGTATGCTGTTTTGTTTGTAGCTAAAATCGATGGCTTGGTTTCTAAGAACAGATCTTTGTATAGTTCGCGTCACGCTAAAAGAACGCCCGAAGGAGGGGTAGAGGGTGTGATGGCGCGTGTATTTTGTATGCGCAAACACATCCCCTCCACTGTTTTCCAGATTTCTTTTTGGTTGACGCGCACTATACTACTACTACTACTATTTTAAGAGTAGTAGAGCTCTTTGTGAAGGGCTCGTCCGGGGAAGTACTACCACCACGCCTTTTTCTGCCGCCAAGCAGCAACGCTGTGTTTCGGTTTGAAGAGTGTGGTCGCCGGTGTAATTACAGGCACATGAGGCTTGACATCTGTATGCCTCAAGTTGATGGACGCAGGGCAGTGCATCGTAGGGCACATTCCTATTGTGCGTGACCTACGGGGCAATGTTTTGTTTATAGGTGATGGTTACCACTTAACATCAGGTGGGCCATCTGCTTGTTCCATCAGCTAGTTGTATAAAAAAAAAATACCTACGTGTTATAGTTACAGACTTGCCTATACTGACCAATCTAAATGGACCGCCTTGTATATTTAATACGCATTGAGGGTAGCTTGCACAACGAATTGATTTAATTGTATTTAGCTGATGACATTAACCAAACTAAACACAATTAGTTAGCGTAAACATTATTTCCATTGGTTGACAGTTAGCTAATCAAGTTTAGTGGCGTATTTTTTTTATATTAAAAGAAATATCTTTTTTTGTATACCACAAGAAAAAAACAACTTAATCGTCATTAGCTTTCTAAATGGGATGCGATGGGAACGAGTTAGTATCGCTAAACACGATTATGCCTGGTTCGCACTGGTCGAGTAGCACCTCCCGCCACGGTATTTTGGTGTTATCGGCCAACCAGTGAGCACGGACGCGTGGTGGGAGATTCTACTCGACTGTTTACTCGACCAGTGCGAACCAGCTATTAGCGGTCGTTGTGCAAGTAGTTCTTAGTTGCTGGAGTTAAGTTTATTATATAATTAATTCTTTAGAGATATATTTATGTTATGATTTAGAGATATATTTATGTTATTAATTAATGGATGGATGTCACAATAGTTATTTGTTGTACAGTCATTATCAGAAGTTATTGATGGGCAGCATACGGCGTGTCGCTATCTCGCTCGCACAATTGAACCTTTTTGAAGATATAAAATCACTGAATGTAGTTATGTAAAATCGAAATCGGTTAATTTTCTGTCAATGGTATTAAAAAGATTTAGCTAAACGAAAACTTTTCATCCAAGCAAGTTTTCAGTATAAAAAAATTGGACTTTATATTTTTCTAATTTTTATGTATGGAAACATGCTTAGATCAAAAAAATTCTACAAAAACTTATCCGATTGCGATTTCGCATAACTACATTCAGTAATTTTATATCTTTAAAAATGTTCAATGGTACGAGCGAGATAGCGGAGTGCGGTATGCAGCCCCTTAAGTTACGAAATTTTGCAATTAAAAAAAAACCATAGACAGCTTTTCTTATACTGCTAAGTAAGCAAATAAGATACCAAAATCGATCTCCCAAAGTCATTTTCAAAATGTATGTGTTTTACATCATTATGTTTTGATGTTGACTGTACTTATTCTGTTAAATAAGGCATGATTACATGACTATTATGTTGTTGGGAATGCTGTTAATATTTTATTGACCAAATACGGTGTCTTGTATGTAGTATATTTCGAAACATTCGAGTTTATTATAATAGTGAAGGAGTGAGTAAATAACAGACTTCGTTTAAATTAAACATTAGAATATGGATGTATTTGAAGAACTTATTTGCGAAGTTAAATTATGAATTTATTTTTATTGAGACATGACATAAATTACATGGCTTTGTATTGGTATTTTTTCTGAGAATGTTAGGAAGAAAAGTAGTTGCTGTGTACCCTATACAAATGTATATTAATTATTTAACTGTGATTATGCATCAAAGAACTTTTCTGTTGTATGATTTTATTCTGGTTCCTATTGTACCAGCTACACAACGCTAATTATTAAATAATAGCAATAAGTATTACTAAGCAATAATAGCTTGGGACTAATTCGCGTTGTGTAAAATATCCACAAGAAATATTTACTTTAATGTATTTGAATTTTTGATGTTTGAAGTTGAATTTTTGCGGCCGAAAACTCGTTCTACTAATAACTGAGGTATTTTACTTTAAATTTAAACAATGCTTTAATAATTTTTGTTACCATTGTAATAATTGCAATATATTTGGCATAATAATTATTAATTAAGGCCGTATGTGTATAACGTGCAATATATTGCATCACTCTCTTATTCTGGTAGATTGCCAAATGTTAGTATTCTAACAGCGGCCATGGGCTTGCAACCTGTCACGTATGGATTACTAACTACTGCTAAATATTTGGACATATCTCTGACGTCCTCAAATAATCTGAAGTTCGTACTATGAGATGTGAGATAATCTGAAGTTCGTACTAGATGTAAGGGGATATCTACCGTGCCTGTGATCAAAGTCGTGAAGCTAGAAAAAGTTCTCATTTTCTTTGTTTACTTTCTATCACAATATCCTATGCGTTCAATACCGTAAAACGGGGTGGATAGAATTCCAGGGGTGAATGAAAATGACCCCAAAAAAGCAATTATTAACAAACATTTTCAAATAAAAACACCAAATTCTACATATGTAGAATTTGGTGTTTTTATTTGAAAATGTTGCGTATTCAAATGTTTGTTAATAAAATTGCCTTTTTGGGGTCATTTTCATTCACCCCTGGAATTCTATCCACCCCGTTTTACCCCGGTATGTTTTTGCAATTGAAGTTAGAGATTATAGTTTCGTAAACAATTATTGTGATAGCTGTGCTGTGTAATGTGTATAAATATATGAATAATTCAAAATAATAGTTGTTTCAATTAAAACACTATTTTTTGCAAAGCACTTTATTTTTAATAAATCTTATAATAAACACTAATGGAGGCTTATACAAAGACTCAATAATATCACATTTCTGATGTGGATATTATCAATCCACGACTAACCTAATGGTATCTATAACTAAATTCACTAACTACTTAGCTAAGTACCTACAATATAAGCCAAATGATTGTGCTAAATTAAAACCAACATAAAATTAAAACTTGGCGACTATAGGACAACCTAAGACGTTTCAAACATAATGTAATGTTCTTAATCGATCCACAAATGATGGTCGACAAAGATCTTCCTCTTTGAAGTTGGTTAAAAAAGTAGTGTCATATCAAAACCAGATATTTTATGGCCATGATCTGGAAAGTTTTTTTTAAATATTTTGTCAGCTCTAACTGCGAATTTAACAGCAAATGAATGCTTGCAACAAATTCCAATCAGATTTTTTTAGAATGAAATAAGTGCTTTTGAAATGACAATACATAAAACGACACTTTAAAAAAGTTTTTTATGTGCAAAAATTAAACATGTCAAAAATAAAATTAAAATGTACATAATTATTAGGAGTAGGATAACTAAATAATCTTGATCATAAGTACATTATAAGTAAATTCTGAGATTCTACTAAATAAAGTTTCGGCAAAAAAAGTTTTAAGTACAGTACAGTCAATCGTTTATTACCAATATAATATTTTTTTGTATTACTTATTTATTCAGTATTATTGCAATCAACAAATTTAAATAAATCTTTATTGAGGTACTTTGTTAAATAATTTTACATGTACTATAGGAACGTAAATTTCTTACACCTACTTACGAAAACCCCACTTAAATCGCTCCAGTGAATTTATCGTCAACGTATTGTATCTGATAGTTTTTTTTCAACCTTAATGTCACTGACTTAATAGTTTTGAGCTATTTACTGTGGAGTTTCCCTAAAGAGCCCAAACCCCGGCATCCATATAATTTAGGGTGATCTAATGCTGAATAAAAAGAAGCACCAGAAAATAAGTGAAAATACATTAGATTTGATGATGAGATGACCGCCTTCACAGCTCAGTTGGTAGTACCTCTGCCTTCTGTGCTGGGAGGCTGTGGGTTCGATCCCCACCGAAAATAAACATTTGTGTGATGAACTGTTTGCTCTCTGGATGTTATATAATATTATAAGTATGTATTTATAAAAAATATATCAGCTAAGTATCTGGTTCCCATAAAACAAGCTTTGGCTTAGTTTGGGGCGAGATAGTGCTGTGTAGAATGTCCACCAATATTTGTTATTTTTGTAATGGTCTTAGTCTTAATTCGAAATATAGGTAGCGAATTACAATTTTTTATAGTTAAGCGGTCTAGTATAAATTAATTTTATCATTCACTGATGTAGTTTCACTTATCAAAAAAGAAAACATAAAAAAACAACCTACGATGTCATCTCGGAGTTAAACAATTATTAAATCAACTTCGAGCTTCAGTTGGATAAACCTAAATAGGTATGTACCTACTATAGAAATTTCGAAAAGAAATACCTACACAATGTGTAAATTGTAGTGCAGTGTTCTAAGCACCTCCGAGATACATACATCTTTGCTCGTAGGTACACTTAAATAAACGATATAAATAGTTAACAAGTCTTTTCCGATTATTTATGGAACAAAATTTTCATTTACCGCGTAATTTTATGAACACATAAAAGGAATAGACATATTTAACGATCCATACGACGTACAATATGATGTCAAACAATAAAATAATTTTTGGATATTGACGTAATTATTTTGGTAACGCTCATTAAATATAACTAAAAAGCTGTACTTTGGTACACTATTTTTATAAATGCTCTTGTGTATTTTTCGCGACATAAGTTAAGCAGTAAAAACAATTTATACTGTTTTACAAATGTTTAACGAAAAATAAGGCAGTACTACATGAAAGAACCGGCTAAAATTACCACGTTTTGGTTTTATTTAACCGAAAATTCGCTAATTATTCCAACAAACATTATTGCATAAAATCATTCTATTTTTTTCAAAGGCACGTAGTGAATATTCTAAGCGTGTCTTCAGTCTACCAGAGCATGACAATTTTAGCAAGTAGTTCTAAGGTTTACGTATAAGATATGCCTACTTCGAATACTCAAATAAATAAAACATTCATTTCACTCAAGATTTTAGCAATCACACAGCCGTGACCCCATTTATTTATCTACTGTTGCAGTGCGATTTATCATTCGAATTCAGACGTATAGGACCAAAATATAACACAACTCGATTTTTCTATACTTTGATAAAATTGAATAAAGTGTATGTGTTGGCATCACTGAAATATAGTTGGCGAGAATTATGTTGTATTCGGGCGAATACGCGCCAAACGCATACTAAAATGACTAATATTCATACAAAACGTAACGCGTGTTGCGCATCTTATTCACGTGGATTATTCAGTGTTTAATGGGGTTCTGTCATTCAATGCGGGAAGTCATGTCTTTAAATCGAATGATTTGCCTATAAACAAGTAGTAGTAGTAAATAAATGGGTCGTCTTCTCTCACCAAATATCACAATAAGTAAACCTTTGGCCCAATAAACAAAGGAAAACGGAATTTTAGATCCTGAAGATGATTTAAGAATATTCCTAGGAATTCGAATAAACATAAAATTGTATTTAAAGTATTATGGTAATTCGTGTTACAGACAGCAGACGTTTTTGCAGTTGTGTTCATAACTACGTGACAAGAAAAAATGCGCAATTACTAAAGTAATAAAATTCAATGTGATTCTCACGTGCAAAGTGCACGTGAGAATCACATTGACTTTAACCTTTATCATGGATACATTCTAGAAATACGAATATATTTTATCGGAACGCTAATGGCTCGATGCGGAACAGATTATGTGTATCCTATATCTAGTCCACTGATTAGATTTGCGCAATTTATATCTTGTTTGTGCCATATAAATCTTGCTGATAGAGTATCCAAAAAACCCGACACAAACAATCCGATAGATCCGTTATTTTCTCATTTGTGAAAAAAGCACAAATGCATTCTTTATTTGGACTTGACTTTGATTTAAAATTCCTAATTCCTTATAGATATTGTGCCAGAGATATTTCGCCAAATATTATTTATTGTACCTACACATTTCGAAATCCGGTATTCTAGGTACACCCTGGCCACCGCCCTATACAATTTATTTAAATTAATTGCAAACAGTGCAAAAGGGTTAAAGTAAGGTATAGGCCAGAAATCAGGTTAACCTAATTTTTAGCCTAATAACCTGAATTAGAATAGTTTATATTCTACAATTTGCTGTCTTTTTAAAGTTGTGGTCACGCCACAGGATGTACCTAAGCCTACGAAAAATACCACGACATAATTTTGTGTGGCAACACAGCAAAAATCATACCACTCTTTTGTTACCTACCCACCAATGGCGCATGGCGATGGCTAACAAAAATATCCCATAGTGTTTTTCGTAGAGCTGTTAACCCCTTGCAGGCAACGGGTTAACGAAACCGGTTAGTTTTAATTATATTTAATGATCGTTTAATAATCGTCTGGGAACTCCATGTTGGCGATCAGATTTTTCTTCTCCTCCTTGCCGGGTTTGGAGTCGAGTAGGGTTGGCCGAATCGTTGATCTGGGTTCGAAGCAAGGCTGTAACAAAAAGCATTGCTTATGAATTTGGAATTATTGTCTGAAAGAAAATGTTACACTGTTTTGAAGATTTTACGAAATTTCGGCATATTGTGCCGTTATGGTTATGGTAGTTATGGTTGCTAACTTGTTTTTTTGGAACATTTTCTTTCTTTATGGAAAGTTAGTTCTAATCTACAGTAGGTACCTTTCAATAATTATTTGTGGGATGTAAGAAGTCGAGTTTGACCAATCACCGCGTAAATTTCTATTTCTACTGTGCTGTTTTACACAACCCATAACCGCTTATCTATAAAAGTTATCTTATTTACCTTATGTGGATTTTTATGTAGGTATGGGTAGAGATTGATGCTTTTATTAGGTTAGATACGGTCCTAACCGGACAAGTGTCGTATTTGGGAAAATAATACGAATACCCTAACACAAATAGCTATTGCCACCATTAGATTTGTATCCCGAGGGTTAGTTGCATGTGCGCCCCATATCATGCAGGGTAGGCGTATAACAAAAGTGAAACCTTAGACGCACGGCTCGACCCAAGCTCTAAAACCGCTGATTGCTTGTCAAAGCGTTATCATCCTGTGTAAAAAAGGTTATACGCACATCACGCTAATGTCATTTTTTCAAAGCATGCATTTTTATATTAGAAGTAAACACAGTGAACACACACCCTGGTACTACAAAAAGGTGCCTAACTTTAAACAATGTCTAAAATTAGCGCTGTCTTTGTTTGCCAATACATATTGGTAAGAGTTTTTTTTTTTTTTTTTTTTAATGCCAAAGCAGGCAGACGAGCATACGGGCCACCTGATGGGAAGTGGTCACCGTCGCCCATGGACACTCACAACACCAGGGGCGTTGCTGATGCGCTGCCGGCCTTTTAGGAAGAGATAAACCCGCCTTTTGAAAGACCCCATGTCGTAACTCCGAGGGAAAACCGCAGGGGGAAGTTCGTTCCACAACTTACTCGTTCGAGGTAAAAATGACCGTGAGAAACGAGTAGTTGAGGAGAACCAGCCATCCAGGTGGTGAGGATGGAATTTTGTTTTGCGGCGTGTGGTGCGATGGTGAAATTCAGCGGCGGGCACCAAATTAAACAATTCCTCAGAACACTCCCCATTGTACAGACGATAGAGCACACACAGAGAACCCACGTCTCTCCGTAGACTTAGGGGCTCTAGGTCTCTAGGTAGGGGGTCTAGGAGATGGCAATATTTTAAGCATAGTTTATCGTTATAATTTTTTTTTGTAGTAATGTTTCTACGATATAAAAAGTACCTATTATACCTACTTCATAACATCGTAGTAAGCAACGTTAAACGCATTTGAATTATTTTAACTTGTAATTTTGATTATACTTAATTAAATGTATTAGCTGGGTTTTTAACAACATATCGAAAGTACAGAAACTTTGAAAAAGTTCAGACTCCCATAATACTTAGGCCTAGATGGCGCTGACTTATACTGAAAACGTAGCTAGCAGCTGTTGAAACCAAGAAACTTAAGGGCCCGGCGACAGCGGCTCGCAGTTTCGAGGTGCGATTGGCTATTATTTCATTTTATTTCATTTCGGGGAGGTTGTTTGAAAGAATAACTATCCAGTGATACGCATAAATACTGTTCGAACACAAATAACACAATAATATAAGGGAAACATGCCCGAATCAGAAATCATTTTGGTATCAGTATGTTTAGCCTTACGTTTACCTAATACCAAAATGATTTCTGACTCAAGCACATTTCCCTTATATTATTGTATTATTTGTATTCGAACAGTATTTATGCGTGTCACTGGATAGTTATTCTTTCAAACAACCTCCCCGAAATGAAATAAAATGAAATAATAGCCAATCGCACCTCGAAACTGCGAGCCGCTGTCGCCGGGCCCTTAATTAATTTCCTAGAAAACCATCAAAAACTTTGTTTTTTTAGAATACCTATGTTACATAGTTGGTCAGGTCCCATTGTTGCTCGCTTTTAGGGAGCCAAGGAGTGTCAGTAAAAGTTATTTTGCTAGGAGTACTTACAGTTTCACAGATGTTCATGTTGCAACAGTTCTCTATAGTAATCTCACACTGGTCCGGTCGTGCTGTCAACGGGGTCACATTCTTGTTGACTATTATACGCTTCTTGATTCTGTAAAAATGGCGATGTTAATCATCTTAAAAATCAAAATACTGAAAAACTTATCTGAATACAGTAAAAAAAACATTCAAATCAAAACAGGCTAACAGCTCAGTTGGTAGTAACTCTGCCTTCTGTGTTGTAGGCCGTGGGTTCGATTCCCGATCAAAAAAAAGAGTTAGCAAAACCGGTCGAGGTGTTTACGCGTGATGTGACCAAGGGAATAAAGCGATTCGTTTTCATACAGGGTGTCCCAAAAACTAGTGTCAAGCGAAATCCAGAGATAGAACACCCCTTGGGGTACCCAACAAAAAAAAAACACCGACACTTTCATAGTTTTACATCAAAGTCACGTAGCTGATTATTTTATGCAAAAAAACAACACATAAAAATTCAGTAAGTAACAAAAAAAATTCGGAAAAACTAATAACTCGAAAACTATAAAAAATCGCGGAACATACATGAGGTTGATTCGGGTACCCCAAGGGGTATTCTATCTCTGGACTTTCGCTTGACATTATTTTTAGGGACAAGAATACTTACATTTGATTGCAGTGAAATTTAATGAAATGACCTAGTAGAAAAAGTCAATAAAAACTCCGCATTGCAATATAATTGTAACATTCAGCAAAGAACAATGCATTTCAGTCATACCGGAAGTTTCCTCAAAAATACATGGAATCGAACAATTGGAACCCTTCAAACCTATGTCAAGAATTTTCCCATACCTTGGCCGTTTCGCTGGACGATTTTACTAAAATGGTGATAATTTTTTGCTTCGGCACATTGCATTGTATTTTGAGCGACAGATTTCACTCAAAAATATTCATATAAATAATAATATTACTTAATAAAATAATTTTTAAACAGGTAAACATGGAGCATTTCGTTTTGCTACGATCCCGACATACCTCTTTCGCTTCATTCACTCTCATCTTCATTCATTCTCGTCTCGTACCTACTTTTGACCTGCACACACAGCATGACTTTCTGTAAATAAAACCTCTGCTCTAATACGTTTTTTACCCGACTTTAAAAAAGGAGGTTCTCAATTACCTCATAACTTTTTACTGGGTGGACCGATTTTGATAATTTTTTTTATCGAAATCTGATAGGTTCTTGTCATGTGGTACCATTGTATTTGCGTCAGATCTCACGAACAGTTTTTGAGTTATTAGTTATTAGTATGAGTGTATTTTCCAGGGTGTTTGAAGTCAATGTTTTCTTGAAAGAGTTATATCATGATAATTAATTTATTTTTCGGGCTTACCTCGGCCTTTTCTTCAACTGTAATATTTTAGTGAAGAGTATAACGCTCGCCAAGACCAGCAGTCCACAGAGGATCCCTAGCACCATGATGATAGGATCTCTGATCGCATCCCAACCGTCATTGCAGCTGGCCGGTGAAACGAACTCTCCATCAGTAGCGCCGAGCAGCTCAGATGAGTACATTGATGATCTTGTAACGTTGGATGTGCAACTGAAATCACAAATAACAAAATTACGACCTCTGTGGCGCAGCGGGCGAGAGCCTGCCTGCGACGCAAGAGGTTGCGGGTTCGATTCCCGCCGTGGAACAAATTTGTGTACGATCTGCAGAAATTTGTTCCGATGGTCTGGGTGTTTTCTATGTATAATAAAAAATAAAAATATCTATCTATATAAGTATATAATGTATTAAATATATCAGTTATCTAGTACCCATAACACAAGCTTTGAATAGCTTACTTTGGGGCTAGATAGTGCTATGTGGATTGTCCAGCATTATTTATTATTATTATTTATTATTACATTGCGGGATAATGTTAAATTAAGTTAATTAAATAAATATTATTGGATGTTCCACACAACATTATTTAGCCCAAACTAGGCCAAAGCCTTGTAGGCCTTGTATATGGGAACCACCATACTAATAATTTTACAGCTCCCAGACGGAGAACAAACATATGTGTTCATCACACAAATGTTTGTTCTCGGTGGGGATTGAAACCACGGCCTGCGCAGAAGGCAGAGCCACTAACAACTGAGCTTTGAAGGCTGCCAATTAAATCTTAAATAAAAACATGCAACAGCTATAATACCACCATGTTTATTTCTTCTGTCAAGCGTCGCTGGGTGCCGCTGAAATTGCAGACACGTAATTCGTCTTTATGCATCAAGTTGATGGACGCAGGGAGTGTTATAGGTAATTTGGTGTTATAAGTGTTACAAAGTGTAAGATGGTATAATGCGTGGCTTATCAGGCAATGCTTTGTTAAAGTATAGGTGATGTTTGCCACCATCTGCTTGTTATTTGCAAGTAGAATAAAAAAACGCATGCTCTTCCCAATAACTTACTTGCAAAGAGTGGGTGCTGCTGTAGTTGTAGCTGCAACCTTGCCAGCTTCAGAAGCATGAACAACAGTCGTTTCAACTATTGGGTCTACTGTGGTGGTGATAACCTTCTCAGTCTCACATCTCGTGCCCTCAAAATCCGTAGCACAGTTACACACAGGCTTATGTTCTTCGTTTAAGGAACAGACGCCGTTGTTCAAGCAAAACTGGTTGCATACATCCACTTCGCATCGAGCTCCCGAAAAGCCTTCCTTGCATCTGAAATTTCGATTAATTAGTTTGGTGATTAACCACTGGTTTCTGAAAGCCCGATCAAAGCTAATCGGCTGTCAAGTCACTTGCTATTTCAGATTTTACTTCAAATTAGATAGAGAGCAAGTGATTTGACAGCCGATGAGCTTTGATCATGCTTTCAGAAACCGTCGGTAAGTAAGTTAAAGCGGAAAAAGGATCGAGAGCTCTTATTTATAATGCACAAAATAAAAGTGTAAATTAAGGATCTCTGGTTAAGCACAAAGTTTTACCTGCAGGATGGTTCTCCATCTTTAGTAATGCTACAATCCCCTTGGAAACAAAAGTTCTGACAGACGGAAACATCGCATCTGATTCCAGTGTAACCAGGCGAACACTTGCATTCCAAGTAATTGTGCACCTTCACTCCATGTACGCAAAACAGTCCCATATCAGGAGGCACGTTAAACGAATCGTTTATGGCAGACTTATTCTGCGACAGCCTGCTTAAACCCTTGCATTCAGGGACACCTTCGGTTTGATCTTGGATAAGATAGTTGGCAGCGATTCCAAAGGGTGCATTTTTGAAGACAACGTACTCTTCGGGATCTGTATTTCCAAAGGCGCTTTTCGGCAATTTCCAGACTCGATTCCAAGCCCGATCGGCCCAATATATACTATCATTGGAGACAGTCAACACTGTAGGCTCATGCTGCGATCCTGTGTATAGAGTTTTTCTTTGCTTTCCTTCAAAATCAGAACTCTCGATGGAAAAGTGAATACCCTCTGAGTCGTCGGCCCAATACAATCGCTTAGTGTGCTGATCGATCGCTAAACTGACTGGCATGTGGATTTTTGTACTGACAATGATTTCTCTATCTGAACCGTCGAATCGTGCTCGTTCTATCGTAGCCTTTGTTACATTTGTGTTTGTCCAATATACATATCTAAAATAATTGAAAAAACATTATCAGTATTTACCCAAGACTTGACAAATTCTTCTATTTACCTTTAGGGCCATGCCACACCTTCCTATTATAGGTGATGGTTACCACTTAACACTAGGTGAGCCATATGCTAGTTCCATCAGCAAGTCGAATAAAATATTAAAAAAAACTCACCCTCTACAACTGTCGACAACAATGCCCGTTGGGATTTCATCGTCCATTTGGAGCCAAAGGTTTCCGTACGCAGAGTTCTTAGACCCAGCTTTCAAAGACATTGAGGATATGCTTCGAGTAAGCGTGTCAGTCCAGAACAGCAGACTATTGACGGGGTCGAAAGCAACGCTATGAATGCTCTCAAACGACTTTTTCCTGACCAAAGATTGATATTTCTTTGAAGCCAGATGGTAGCTAAAGATAGAAGCGTTGTCGTTCTGTCTGTCTACGAAGAGTAGCATGTTGTGGACAGCATCATACGCTAGAGCGGTCAGGTCAGTGTACAACTGTGTGTGGACATTGTTCGTTTTTGTTTTGTTTGTGTAGAATTCTATTTGGTCCCCGGTGGTTATTGCTATATCTGGAACAAGGGAAATACTTTGGTTAATAAATTACCCTAAAAACCATAACGATTAGCTGCTAGGCGTATTTATCCGTAAGTACGAGTAGATAAAGTAACAATTTTCATATATTGCTGTTTGTTTGCACATGAGGCTTCTGGACTATCAAAGTGCAAATAAGTATCCTCTACGGGTGACGAAAGATTTTAAATGTCTGCAAAATTCGATAATAGATAATGTTTCTTTCCATTATATAACATTAACAACCTACAATTAGAGCCAAATATGTTTCCGCGACATATTTTGGCACTAAATCTGTACCTACCTGTATGCGTCGTGGTGGCTTATCACGTGTTGGTGTGACGCGTAGGTTAGTGACTTGGTTCATTCTTATGTAATGCATGTGTCTCCTAGGCGAACTCAACAATATTTCGGAGGTCGTTTTTTATACTACTTGCTAATGGAACAAGCAGATGGCCCACCGGATGTTAAGTTGTAACCATCACTAAGGCATTGCCTTGCATGTCACCATAATTATGGACACTTGATCTTGAAGCATACAGATATAGTAGGTAGGTACTTCCTGGAGGAGCACACTACACACAGAGAGCTCTAATACTCGATTTCACCTCAGATTTCCACGGCACAGCGTGATCTCTATCACGGAATATCTGTTTTATGATTGTACAAAATCAAAAACTACAAAACTGTATCTTAGTGTGCAAAAAACGGTTTTATTCACTACTATTTAAATATCTAAGAAGGTACTCTATGGACTCTATGTATCTCAGCAAGTCAGCATACAAGTATGATTCTTTAAATAAAATTCTAAATATTTTGATTTATACGTTTGTTTAGTTCATTATCATACACTGATTCTTATCTTGGTTGTTGCAAAACAACTATTTTTGTCTCGTCTTCTTGGCAACTCGGGTTGGTATTGGCTTTGAAATACGTGGAGCTGGCATTGGACAATATGACAAAAACGCTTTTGTAAATGTACCTGCTTTAATAAATACAATAAAGGTTTATGATTACCGAGAAATCTTTCATATATTATACGAATATAGCAATTTCTGAATACTGTTGCTGTTACTGTTTTGGTTCGAAGGCCGGCACCCATAGGTGCCGGCTCAGATAAAGTAAAGAGCAGTAAGTACTAGAGTAATTTGGTCTGAGGGTGCGGGTGAAAATACAGGAGCCTTATGCACTATGCCCATTTGCAGCGCGATCACGGCTAAGACAAGGCACCGGTATCATACGGTCAGGGCAAAGTATCTCCTATGTTCTAAAGAATAAAGCCCAACATCAAGTTTTGACGTTTCACGGTTTGGGCAAGGAATCTCCTATTG
This sequence comes from Plemyria rubiginata, assembly GCA_963576535.1. Classification (NCBI taxonomy): domain Eukaryota; kingdom Metazoa; phylum Arthropoda; class Insecta; order Lepidoptera; family Geometridae; genus Plemyria; species Plemyria rubiginata. Next base: position 3,159,633 of record OY754917.1, read on the forward strand.
TCATAGTGCATAATGCCCCAGGGTCATTGTTGGGGCCTTTGTATAGTGAACTTGTTCATACTGATATGATGATCGTTAAACCCTCATTTCGATAACGCTTGATAGACAAACATGGTTGGTTAGTTTCGTGCCTATAACGTATAAAGGTTGTGCTCATCTAATGATCATTGTAATAAAAACTAACAATGTAACGGAAGAATACAAATTACCAACCTAATAAAATAGGTAAATACATAATCTAGTTTTATTTATTTACAATAGGTAGGTACCTATTATACAAAAAGGCCTTTGCATTTATTTTAGCCTAGCGACCCGCCCTAGCTTCGCACGGGTGTAATGCTTAAGGGTCCGGTGACTGGTGATTTTATTTCATTTCGGGGAGGTTGTTTGAAAGAATAACTCTAAAGAAACACGCATAAATACTGTTCGAACACAAATAATACAATAATATAAGGGAAATGTGCTTGAGTCAGAAATCATTTTGGTATTAGGTAAACGTAAGACCAAACATACTAATACCAAAATGATTTCTGATTCGGGCATGTTTCCCTTATATTATTGTATTATTTGTGTTCGAACAGTATTTATGCGTGTTTCTTTAGAGTTATTCTTTCAAACAACCTTCCCGAAATGAAATAAAATGAAATAATAGCCAATCGCACCTCGAAATTGCGAGCCGCTGTCACCGGAGCCTTAAGTATTATGCATATAAACCTTCCCCTTGAATCACTCTATCTATTAAAAAAACCGCATCAAAATCCATTGCGTATTTTTAAAGTTCTAAGCATACATTGGGACGGACAGCGGGGAGCGACTCTGTTTTACTATAATGTATGTAAAATACCTAGTCTAGTGTCAAGGGCTACTCTTATGACTCTTGCTCCTATGTAATAAAATGAGTAATACAAGTAATAGTTTAGTAAATAGTTACTCAAATCAAATCAAATCATTTATTCTCAGACCACCCAAGTCCAATTTGTTAGTACACACACAAATAAAAACTTAAGAGTCCGGTGACAGCGGCTCGCAATTTCGAGGTGCGATTGGCTATTATTTCATTTTATTTCATTTCGGGGAGGTTGTTTGAAAAAATAACTCTAAAGAAACACGCATAAATACTGTTCGAACACAAATAATACAATAATATAAGGGAAATGTGCTTGAGTCAGAAATCATTTTGGTATTAGGTAAATGTAAGACCAAACATACTAATACCAAAATGATTTCTGATTCGGGCATGTTTCCCTTATATTATTGTATTATTTGTGTTCGAACAGTATTTATGCGTGTTTCTTTAGAGTTATTTTTTCAAACAACCTCCCCGAAATGAAATAAAATGAAATAATAGCCAATCGCACCTCGAAATTGCGAGCCGCTTTCACCGAAGCCTTAAAAACTAATGTTAGTCTTATAATGTCATATAATCAATACCTACAAATTACAAATTATTGAAAACCCCCTACCTGAGTTTATTTTTGTTTGTCATTACATGAACCATACAGCAATGGTTCATGTAATGACAGTCAAACCTACTGGCGAACACGCTCAGGATGGTGTTGGTCAGGATGGTGTACTAAACTATTATTTTTCATAAACTAATTTTCAGATCTGGAAACGCCTAGGTGACTCTGGGTGCCAGTTCCACGCGACCATAGCCTAGAAGAAGAACAGGCAACTAATTTACGGCTTGGTTCCTAAAAATGGGCGGATTACGAGTTCTTAGAAAACCAGAGTACCTAAAACTAAAACATAATAAATAATTCATTCTTAACACACGGAACTTGTAACTCTTGTCAACGTCATTTTGTACATAGTTGTAGCGACCGGATGTAATAATTATGTTGTGTGTTATGTTGCAATCAATATTTTATGAAGGGAAGTGCAAAAACCTAAGGTCGGTCATTTACCGAATAGGTAATATTACGTAGTAATAAAGACCTAATCTTATAGTGTAAACAAAGTCAAAAGGTTTAGGTATAAATATCCAATTAAATCAAACGTCATATATTAGTGAATTTAGGTTACAGTTCCACAAGAATAATACACCCCCAAACTAAGCAAAGGTCAAAGTTAGCTTAGTTTGGGGCTGTGCTAGGCTTAGTATGAGGATCAAAGTTGTATATTTAGGTATTTTATTTCAATTTTGAGCGCCCTAAAAAGAATGTCACTATCAAAATAACGGTAAAATCCGAGCCGATACATTTTTGCCTGTTTTTCTAAAGAAAGAAAGAAAGAAAAAGTTTTTATTTATGACGACAACACACACGCACACACATAACAACAAAGCGACACACTAATAATAAAAATAAACAGCAGATATTTTAAACAAACCTATACTAAACTTACAAGAAACAAATTTGGGGGGGGGGGAGTGTGTCTCTCAATACCGTACATACCAAGGTACATACGTCCACGTTCTAGGTTTAGCCACATTGAATTGGACTCCAAATTCATCTGAAAACCTAACAGTAAGACTTTTCAAAGTGATCCTTGATATGATAACTGAATAAATTTATTTTCCATGGCCTTCAGCGGTCAGGCGATCTCACTTTTTTTAATAATTCTGTTAATCACTACATAGTATAAAACAAAGTCGCTTTCTCTGTCCCTATATCCCTATGTCCCTTTGTATGCTTAAATCTTTAAAACTACGCAACGGATTTTGATGCGGTTTTTTAATAGATAGAGTGATTCAAGAGGAAGGTTTATATGTATAATACATGCATGATATGTGCACCCGTGCGAAGCAGGGGCTCGCGGGCGGGTGTCTAGTAAATACAATAATCATTTTCCATTTTATCACGTGATTTAAGAGGAAGGTTTATATGTATAATACATGCATGATATGTGCACCCGTGCGAAGCAAGGGCTCGCGGGCGGGTCTCTAGTAAATATAATAATCCTTTTCCATTTTATCACTGAAATTCAGTAATAATTTACTCACGAAACTTCTAGATTACTTCTGCGACCCAAATAGAGATTGTTGACTGAAAGGACAATTTGAATACAATCAAAATACATGTGAATACAATGCCTATCAACTATAGTTTATTTATACACTTGGTCAATGTAACAATCAAAGATGAAGGTGCTATCTTTTGCGACACACAATGTGGAGCGGATTTCACAGTCTGATTAACTTGGCGTACTTCACCTACCTAATTGAAAACTGGAAAAACTATATTTCTGTATCTCTTAGGTACATAGGTAAACTTGCAATTTTTGTTTAAAACATTATTGCAAGCGCAAATAAATTACATTTAATAAAAATATATACAACATATAAAACAGTTGAGGTATTTGCAGACCCTTGCAAGCGATCTAGAGATAGCTCACCTGATCCAATTACTACAAATCGGAAGCGGAAGATGCTGGCTGAATGTCTTATCATGTCACACTGAAAATATGTTTTGACATCAATCAGTGAAATCAATCGTACCTACATAAAAAAATAGTATATAGGTAAAATAACTACACACATGTAGAATTTTTTTTATATTAAAAAAAAAGAATGCACTCGTTAAATTTTTTATAATATAAAAAAATTACTAAATGTGTGTAGTTATTTTACCTATGTACTATTTTTTTATACAACTTTGGTGTTTTTATCGAAATGACAAGTATTCGATATTCATGCAAAGAATTTAATCATTTTAAATAAATAAATAAATAAATAAATAAATAATGCTGGACAATCCACACAGCACTATCTAGCCCCAAAGTAAGCTATTCAAAGCTTGTGTTATGGGTACTAGATAACTGATATATTTAATACATTATATACTTACATAGATAGATATTTTTTATTATACATAGAGAACACCCAGACCATCGGAACAAATTTCTGCAGATCGTACACAAATTTGTTCCAAGGCGGGAATCGAACCCGCAACCTCTTGCGTCGCAGGCAGGCTCTCGCCCGCTGCGCCACAGAGGTCGTAAATTAATGTCGATAAGAGCCATAAACGAATAGTAATCAAGTTACGCAGTTGTTTTTAGGTATTTGGAAAACCTTGATTTTCAAATTTGTATTTATAGGTACAAATGGAATTTTAACATATTTTATGAAAAATACACAAGTACAGTTACAATAATAAGCTGATATACAGATTGATAACCGAGTTTAGAATATTTTTCCATTAAATTATCTAAAGAAATAAAACTTATTATTTGCACACTACTACGCTTCTAAAACATAATACCTACTAAAAAAAACTATTATAATATATTATGATTTTTAATAGTTTTATAGTGTTTACTACATACCTATAAGGAAATCGCAATTATTTTTCCCGCTCGGAGAATAACTTTTAGGGACATTATAAAATCTTTATTACATTAATATAATGATAATAATAATAGCCGTTTATTCAGAAAGGTTTTTTTTATTTAGGGCATACACTCAGAGGCATTGACAAGTGGAGTCAAAGAGTTACCGTGTGGTACCCAAGAACTGGAACAAGAACCAGAGGGAGACCATATAAACGATGGAAGGATGAATTGGAGACTACAGGAGGAAAGCTATGGCCACGAACAGCAAATGATAGAGGAAAATAGAAGGAGTTGGAGGAGGCCTATGCCAAAGGGCACACAGAGGCCTTTATTATATTATGAACTAATTAATCATAGTTTATCTGTCGTGCAAGTTTAACTATTTGCAAAGGGCTCGTCAGGTCTCGTCTGTAGAAGTACGTACACCTAGGCCGTGTATTGTTATAGGTGAAGGTTACCAGTTTACATCAGGTGAGACATATGCTTGTGACATTAGCAAGTAGTTTAATAAATGTCGTACTCTCATATTTATTCCTTCAGTGCTTTTGACATGAATATTTTAACTTTTTACTCACAGCTTTACAAAACATTATAAATTGCTAGTTTTTATTAAAAAAATACTTTTGTTACTTTTTACATCTTGACTGTACCTGCTTGATGTTGTTTGATTGTTTACTAATCCCAACTAATATTATAAATGCGAAAGTAACTCTGTCTATCTGTCTATCTGTCTGTCTGTCTGTCTGTCTGTCTGTCTGTTACGCTTTCCCGCTTAAACCTCTCAACCGATTTTGATGAAATTTGGCACAGACAATCTTTAGACCCTGAGAAAGAACATAGGCTACCTTTTATTGCGAAAAAAGAAATGAAGAGATTAAAAGTACGCAGACGAAGTCGCGGGCACCAGCTAGTTAAAAATAAATTGTAATTTGTAGGCCAAATTTAAATATTCTATGTCGCTTTACGATTATGATATACCTCGTACCTCTAAACTATTTAATATCATTTAAAGTGTAGCCTTCCTTATTCCATTATGTGACATTGATACCGAGTTCGTAGGTATTTGAATACCCTAGTTTTTTTGTTAATCAGCATCTCATATTATTTGTTTTTCTAAATACCTGCCTACTTTACCTTGGTAAGGCATTTTTTTCGCATAATGGACCACCTTAGAGTCTAAATGCGGATACAGGAGTCCAACACAAGTAAGGCATTTTTTGTGATTTCAATGTTTAGTAATGCACTGGCCCTTTACAAAAAGCTCTACTTTTTCGTCTCAGGGTAGTAGATTGGTAAAATATCCCATAGGGTACTTCCACTATTATTATAAAGTCAAGTCGTAAGATCACTGAAACTTCCACTCCTTTTTAAAAAAAAACCATCACTCACACGACATAGCCGTTAATGAAATTAATTGTTTTTTTATCGTACCCCATACTCCTATCAATCATGTTTATAGGTAGGAGGAATTTAGGCTTCAGGCATGCCTACGTGACTTGCCTGGCGTAGGTATTAACTACTTCGGTTCGTCTTTCAACAGTATCCAATTGCAATAAATAGGCACGATAAAAGTGCCTCGTAAGTGCTTATGGTAGATTGTGTCGCTAATATTACCGTGATTGTGTTGTCAGTGATTGGCTCTAGTTACAGTAATGAAGACTGTAATATGAAACTTTATGAAAGTATACCTAGGTACCTATTCCGATTGGTAGGTTTGGTAGGTTTACCTATTAGTGCACGAAATGAGCCTCTTTGAGGTATATACGCGGCATATTGTAGACCGGTGAACGAAACGTGGAGGGGATACTGCGCATACTACATATGAGCCAATGAGCACGCGCGGATGCCGAGGGATACCTTATTTTCGACTTCTGCGCATTAACGGTCAGCGGTCGACGTAAGTAATTAAAATTTTATTTTTTGAAAATTATAACATAAAATTTTCTCTATATTGTACCATACTTCACGCAAATAAATTATTTCATTTTATTTAATAATTATCTCTTTTTTGCATTAATTTGACCACCCATACGTTACAACTGTTTTCAATTAAGATGCGGGCAACCGTCGGGCAACTTCTCGTTCGCACAATTCAACATAAAAAAAAAACAATTCACTGAAATTATGAAAAATCAAAATTAACTTTTTTTTGAAAGCAATATTTTTTAACATAATAACTTTCTTTATCTAAACATAAATATTATGTGATTAGTATTTAACAGCTGTCAGAATCTTAAAAATCCTAAGAAGACCTATTTTAGCATCCGGTTTCTGAACGCTCGATCAAACATTATCAAATGCTATTTCAGCTAATAAGGTCCTAGTTTTGTGGCAATTAATTGCTGCAATTATAATAGCTGTCCTGCTTACGATATTCGCGTAAACATGACAGATGCAGTTGCAGCTTGTAATTGCCATTTAGGCACATCAAATGAGAGAGATAGCAAGTGACTTGACAACTGATGAGGTTTGCTCGAGCTTTCAGAAACCGGCCGCTAAGGTCATCATAACTAGTATGTTAGATATAGGCACATTGTTTTGTATTTTTCGTTCATAAAAGTTATGACCCCTGAAATACGTCATCCCCCTAACTTTTGTACACATTTCAGTGGATAACAAGGTTATCAAAGGCTTATCGTTTTGAAAACAATATAAAAAAACACATGATAATTTAACCCCATACTTTTATCCTATCTACTAATAATAGAAACGCGAAAGATTGTAAGTATGGATGGATGGATGGATGGATGGATGTTTGTTACTTTTTCACGCCGGAAAGGCTGGACGGATCTGAATAAAACTTGGCAGAGAGATAGATTATAGCCTGGAATAGCACATAGGCTACTTTTATCCCGTAGGAATATCGGGATTTAAATCTGTGCGGGCAAAATCGCGGGGCGCAACTAGTAGATTTTAAAATAAAACATGCGATTTTGGCGTGTCATTGTTTGTGATTATTCAAAGAAAATAGGTTTCACATCATCATTCAACTAATAAATAAATAAATATTGGTGGACTTTCCACACAGCACTATCTAGCCCCAAACTAAGCTTATGCTTGTAATATGGGAGAACCAGATAGCTGATATACTACTTATAATACTTTTTTTTTGTAAATACATACTTATAATATTATATAACACCCAGACAGAGAACAAACATTTATGTTCACCACACAAATGTTTGTTCACGGTGGGAATCGAACCCACGACCTACGGCGCAGAAGGCATAGCTACTACCAACTGAGCTACGTAGGCTAACCAACTAGCTACCTAACTAGCTATTACTAATAACATAATATAACTATAGAAACTATTGTAGGAACGAGTAGGTACCTATAGTTGGAGTCATACCTAGCAACTCATTTCGGTATAATCTCCATTTTCTACGTCATGTCGTTACCTGCCCTAATCAAAAACAGTTATTTTATGAATGAAAGGAACCTAGCTACCTATGTTATTTTTGTTTATTAGGATCAATCTAAGTATAAACCTAAACTAACATTTTTTAATACATTGAACAAGCAGGTGGCCCACCCGATGTTAAGTGGTACCCATCACCTATAACCAAAGCATGCCTTACGATGCACTGCCCTGCAGCCATCAACTTGAGGCATACAGATGTTAAGCCTCATGTGCCTGATTCATAAAAAAATGTTTCTGACAAATACGTCGAACATGTTTAGAAACATACATAGGTTTAATTACAGCCTATCAGTTCGTTATAGTCTACACGCCACACCATCTTTTTGCACGCCCAGGAAGACTGGTAGAAAATGCTATTAGCATTAAGTCCTCCTGGCACTACATTCTTTTGTGTGAAAGTTTTAAATAAATAGTCCTGTGCAAACATTTGTAAGTAGACATTAAAAATATTTTTATTCTGTATGATCATGTTCTATACCGTTATAATTTTCTTCTATTCTACTATCTTATACGTAGGTAGGATTACTCAGAGATGGAAAAACAGGCACCTAAAGATGATAATCTATGTTAAGATGCATTAAAACTTTTCTGCTATTGATTTGAAAATTCAAAGTTCTAAGAAATAAAACATATTAAATACTTTTGCGGTTTTAAGAAATGTAACATTTTTAGAAGTACTCATCTCTAAGCTGATACGGATACAAAGACATATCTTAATTGAAACGTCCATTAGTAATCATTTAGATAACTTCCTGACCTTTTTACCGACTTGCTTGAGTACGCACGGCAGTACAATAATATCTTTATTTGCCGGACGTACCTAATTACCGACGTAGGTATTCTCTGTGCTAATACTTATGAAACTGAAACTTTAAAACGAGGCGCTCATACACGGTATACTATGTCTTTTCAGATCTCATAGTAGGTACCAAACAAGATACAAATAAAAATACAACATGTATGTACAAAAACAAAATACTCGACCTCAGTGGCGCAGCGGGCGAGAGTCCGCCTGCGACGCAAGAGGTTGCGGGTTCGATTCCCGCCTCGGAACAAATTTGTGTACGATCTGCGGGTGTTTATGTATAATAAAAAAATCTATCTATGTAAGTATACAATAATAATTATGTATACTGTATTAATTAAATCAGTCATCTAGTACCCATATACCTAACACAAGCTTTGAGTAGCTTACTTGGGGGCTAGATGGTGCTGTGTGGATTGTCCAGCATTATTTATTTATTTATTCAGTAGGTAAATTTGTATGCAGGTACATTTATGTTAAACTAACTGATAACGCTCGTTTACTTAGAAAATTTGATACAAACTTTTATCCCCTATTTCACCCCTTTGGGTAATTTTGAAAAATACTTCCTTCGTGGGTGCCTACGTCATACGAGGAATACGTGTGCGAAATTTCAAGTTTCTGGCTCGAATAAGGGTTTGGCCTGTGCATTGTTATCAGTCAATGACTTTTGCCTTTTACATAAGATTTCATAGGTTTGATACCCTTTTTCACACCTTTTCTTTCTCATAGGGATACCTATTTGTGGTAAGGAGTCTCGCTCTTGCTTAATGGGTAAGTGAAGTCTCCTTAATATTATTAGTCTAAAAACAAGAAAATAAATGATTTTACTAATTAAAGGTAACAAACTAAAGTATTGGTGGGATAATGTAATTGGGTTAAATTTATATTATTATGTTTTTGTTTGTTTAATTTAATTTACGAGATATTTAGGGATTTAGAACAAGTCATTTGTAAAACTTAAAATCCTTCAGATTAATATTAATAATCAATTAGTTACGTCATTTGGAAAAATATATAACTTTAGGTACTTAACCAGAGCAATTCCTATTTTACATTGTATAATTAATAATTATACAACAAGCCGTACTTGGATATAATTTGGCGACCTTCTGGTTCTGGTCATGAGCTCAAATCCAAGTCGTGTAGGGACCAAAAAAATTGGTAGGTGTAATCAAAAATCTTCTCAAGCAATATATTTTTCATCCCACCATCTCGGAAAGAGTAATTTTGCTCTTCAATATCTGAGTTCAAAAGCCGAATATATCATACAATTTTTTTTTAATTTGTTAAAAACTCAGACTCGGAACCTTCTTGGTGTTCTTTTTTCAATTTGCTTTGTACGCGGTTCTTTACGCGGCATTTTTTCACGTCATTGTTAAACCTAGTATTACTTTGTTATAATTTAAAGATTATTCTGTAATACTTACCTGTCATAATGTAGTAGTTAATACCTAAACTGAAATAAAAGTACCTATCTTGTGATTGTAAACTTTTTTTTTGCATTTAGTCATTTCCTCGCTGAGGTGGAATGAAAAGTTACGTGTTGCACTCGAGTGCAAAGATTTTTCACCTCGTGCTCTTTTGATCCCTCGCTAACGCTCAGGATTCTAATTTTGAATCACTCGCTGCGCTCGTGATTCAATTTTAGAATCCTTCGCTTGCTCGGTCATCAAAATTGAACACGCGTAAAAAGCAACTTTGCACTCTTGTATTACAAATAACTATTTTTATAGGTAATTAATATATTCGCTTGGGCGGGGTACATCAGCCGGATGCCACCCGATAGGTAGGTGGGGGACGATCTGCACACCATGAGTTCCTGACGGAAGGCGGCCCCGCGATTGACCGAGGAAGCGCTGGTGGGACTATCTAGATGCCTTTGAAGGTCGATGGTGGGAGGGAGCTCGGAATAAGGAGAACTGGAAGATCTTGGGGGAGACTTATGCTCAGCAGTGGGACGAAAGAGGCTACGCATACCCCACTTATATCAGAAATTGTGAAAGTTTGTATGTTTCTTAAATAACCCCAGAACGGGTGAACGGATCTGGATGAAATTTGACACGGAGATAGATTATAGTTTGGAATAGCACATAAGCTACTTTTTATCTTGTGGGAATACCGGGATTTAACACTACGCAGGTGAAACCACCAGGCGCAGCTAGTTTTTAATATATTCATTTACAAGACTTAGTAAAGACGTTATTTTGTTTGTGCTTTCGGCAGCATTACCATACTAATAATGGATTTATACGTCTTTTAAACTAGGTTAGTGTATTCGTTGACAGTCATTGAACTCGTTATGGTTCGTTATAAAATAACGAAATAACCTACTAACTAGAAAATATTATTGTCGTATCTATCTACTTGATCAAGCTACGGACAAGAAGATAGCTATTGTGCAAAAACAATGGAACGAAATGTTGCAAAAGAGATCGCTACTGCGCTAACAACACCTATTGTTATTTTCATGCTTAGCTGTTTCTTTAGCATTTTATGTCTAGCAAAAAAGATGCAAAATTAGGTATTATTTTTCGTTCTTTCATCAATCTTTATTAGAGTGACTTTTGACAGCAGCCATAGCTCAAAGCTCTTTGGCTTAGCTTTTAGCTCGCTGTCCTTTTTGAAACGTACGTTTAACGTTGTAAATCTAGTGCGAATAGGTACCCCGCGGCCAAGCCTAGAAGAAATGGCAAAAAACTAACATTCTTTGTCGCAGATCTCCCGCGAGTTACATATTAAGGCTGTCGCCGACCTGCGGCCCGATTACGCTAATATCTGGCTATCGAGATGGCTTTCAGCAGATTGACATTTGATTCCCCTAGTGTAATAGCAATTGTTTAGGAAGAATAGGATGGGAATCAAATGTCAAACTGAAAGCCATCTCGATAGCCAAGACATTAGCGTAGTCGGGCAGCTGAGCCGGTGTATCTGTGGCTTAATTAATCACGAACGAATTAACGTATCGTATCTCTAATTACAAATCTACCCAAGGAATTTGTTTTATTCTTCTTCTTAGGATCTACCCAAGGAATATAGATAAAACAAGTATTCAAATTCCTTGGATCTACCCAAGGAATTTGAATACAAGCTTGGATCCGTACTTGTATTCAAATTCCTTGCTTGGATCTACCTGGTGATTGCTGACACCGCAGACTATCGCCTGGTTTCGTGACGTCCATAATTCTATACGTATGAAGGTTTTACATTAAGTGCCAAAAATCATTGCAAAAAATGAGTACAAGACCGAATTTATTTGAATTCAATAACTTTAAAATTTTTATTATGCTTAACACATACTGACCGTGTCCTAAATCTTTTGTACCCGTACTTTGGACAATCGGCTACGCGTGTAATACAGATACTCGTAAGTACCTATACAAACGCCAGTTTCGTTATTTCAAATCAAAAATGTTTATTTGCAACTATGTAGGTAATAATTAATAAATATATACCTATTGACGACTTAAAGACTAAAACACAAGGTAAGTATCGACAGTCGTGAATTGCAATAAACGCAATAAACTCATATTTCGCGACTGCTTGCTTACCTATGTGTGAAAAAACACTGAGTGCAAAGGCCAAGCTAGTACGTGCAACCTGCTCCATGGCGGCGATCTGGGTTTTGTAAATACGATGGTTCCTGTCACCATGTCATACAAATAAATGAAAGCCATGTCAGTATTGCACTGACCTGCAGTATTGAGTATTAAGGCCTCTACACACCAAACCCGCCAGCCCGCGCGCCGGCTTTATTCAGCGGGTTTGGTGTGTAGGTAAGCCCAAAATAATACTAAATAATGTAACAGTGTTGCAAAACCAAGAATCTGTTTTTCGGTAGCATTGCCAGTAAAAAATCGGTAGAATTCGGTAGTTTTTTTCGTTGCATTTTTAACTACTTATCCAGTGTCTAGTATTGGATTTTTCATATGGGTAGGTACCTATTTAATATTCCATACCTAATATGGATTCTATACCTATTTATAAAGGCAATATGTACAAAAGGGGTACAAACTAACCAAAAAAATTAAGTTACTGTAAAAAAATACAACTTTGATCATACAAGTTTGAACAATTATCAAATCCTACTAAACTTAGTACCTTGTCTAAATTAAACCTATTACCCCCGGTTTCTGAAAGCGCGATCAACACTAATCGGCTGTCAAGGCACTTGCTATTTCAGCTTTTACTTCAAATTAGATAGGGATAGCAAGTGACTTGACCTAGACTTGACAGCCGTTTAGTGTTGATCGCGCTTTCAGAAATCGCGGGTAAATATATGTAAATGTCAAACCACATGTGCTGACATTTTAGATATTACATTTTTGACACATTCAACCAATATTACCAAATAACTATATTAATAATAACAATTGTCTTTCCAAATAATTTTTTTGTATGAAGTAAGCCTATGATTGCCTAAATAGGTATGTTACCTAATACAAAAATCGGGAGATTCAGACCTTAAATCGGTATTTCGGTAAAACGTTCTCAAATTCGGTAGATCTACCGAAAAATCGGTAGGTTTTGCATCGCTTTATGTAACATGGCATACAGCATACGGTGGCGGGTGCGCCGCGCCGGCCGGCGCGGCCTAACCGGCCGGGGGTTTGGTGTGTAGAGGCCATTAGAGAGGATACCAAAGATTCATTTTCTGTCGTTATGGTAAGCAACAAAGCTTTTTCATTATTTACAAAAAATGTAATGTTTTAATAGTGATAATTGCCGGGGCATTTAGGTTTTAGTTTTAGGCATTTTTGAACCTTTAAATTATTAACAAAGATCTGCTACGGCATCAACTATACCTAACTTAAATTTCAGTAGGTACAGTCGCGCCGTAAATCATTTCTAAATTGGTTTCAAATGATTTAATCTGAGTTTTTTTATAAAAATCTAACTAACTAAAAACCCAGCTGAGTACCTATGACATTTGGTGGCTTAATTTGTTGCATTTTAACCATACTATGACGTCCTTCAAGGAATACGTTGAGTTAATTACCAATAAGCATGTGTAAGTTTAGTTTTTATTTTAATATAAAAACATACATTAAAAACATTATTAAAAGACATACATAAAAATTACCACGGAATTGACGACCTCTGTGGCGCAGCGGGCGAGAGCCTGCCTGCGACGCAAGAGGTTGCGGGTTCGATTCCCACCTTGGAACAAATTTGTGTACGATCTGCAGAAATTTGTTCCGATGGTCTGGGTGTTTTCTATGTATAATAAAAAAATATCTATCTATGTAAGTATATAATGTATTAAATATATCAGTTATCTAGTACCCATAACACAAGCTTTGAATAGCTTACTTTGGGGCTAGATAGTGCTGTGTGGATTGTCCAGCATTATTTATTTATTTATTTATTAATAGAGAAAACCTTCTGTGAAAATTACTATAACATAAACTACCTACCTATGTACATAAAATATCAAAGTGCTTAGTAACATGTGATTTTGATTAGTTAATATCAATTAAACCTAATTTTCAGTAGGTTCTACAATATTTATTATGAATTAGCTATAAAATGTCGGTTAAATGAGTACTACGTATACCTACTATTTACCTAGGTGGGTACCTAATTACTTACTTTCAGTATTATAATTTATTCTGTGACTAAACGTAAAATATACGTAGTACATATGTAGAGGTTACATGAAAGACAAAATACCTACGTAGGTGGTCCTTTTGTATTTTTCGTTATACAAACCTACTCATTTGTTTTTATAAACTAAGTAGGTATTATTGCAGTAAATTTCAGCAATTCATTAAAGTTTTTTTTTGTTTAAAATATAAAAAAAAAACTAAGTAAAACTAAGTAGGTATTATTGCAGTAAATTTCAGAAATTCGTTAAAGTGGTTACGTTGGTACGCATTATGTTGTTAGTAAGAACATAGTCGGCATTTTAGCAACCGTAATTTTCACACGCTTTTCCAGAAATCTCAAAGGCAACCCGATGAATTAAAGTAAGCAAAGAGACGCTGATGATGCCCTAGACTTTCACGACATCTCAAACCGATCGGGTTCTCGCAGTGGCCTACGTGACAAGCGGTCCCCTTGCAATGGCGCGCCGTGGCGCCAAACGATTCCGAACCTTATTGACACCACCACCCCAAAGCTCCAATTCATACATTACATCCAACAACTGATTGATAATAATCGTACAATTCTCAATTGATTCAATTATGTAACAGCAAAAAAGAGCACGTGTCAAGGATCATCAGCTGATTTCTAAACTTACCCCAGGACTGCACAACACCGACCGAAAGGACGAGTAAAGCTAGGAGGCACTGAAGTCGGCACATTTTGATTCATCAATTTATTGTTTTTTAATTTAAATGCACATCAGAAAGTGCTAGATTTACTCGAATGACGTTTAGAGGGCGCGCGCGTGACACGACCGCGCTTTACGCGTCGCACACCGAAACTGAACCACTATTATTTCTTCTGTGTTAGCAGCAGCAAAATACCGGAGTTTGCCGACGCCGCGCCGAAATCTAAATAGGTTCATTGAAAGATATTTCGCGTGTGCCACAGTTTACTAATATCCTCACTCCACAATCTTATCAATCTCGTTGTTTTTAGCCTTCAAATTAGCTCGTTCCGTACTATTATGTACCTATCTATAGGTGCGCCCGTGTAGATTATGTTGTTAATCTTCAAGAATGCACTTTTCATAAAACAGTATCAAGTTGTTTATTGATAAGTTTTCATGATCCTTGTAGGCAACTACTCCTACTGGCAAATGTTTTTTTTTATATTTTACTTCTTAGAATGTCTAAAGGTTTTTTTTAAACAGTTTTATTCTATTTGTGACCTTAGTTTCATACAAAAGACATCAACGCGTTCAATGGTTCAATCAAAATAATTGGAATCAACTAATGTAGGCCAATAACAAAATTAAATTGTTTTTCAAATTCGCAGTGCGTTGCGGTTTTAATTAAGTACCTAGTAAGCGGATACATTGCATTATTTATAATAATACTACCTAATAAAACAAACAAACGAAGGTTACGTATAACAATTAGATAATTCAAAGGAACTTGAAAAAGACAGCATAATAATCAGTGTTTTGCACTAGATTATTCTCTGCATGATAGTGATAAAAGGCAAAATAGAAAATGTTTACATAACTTTTTGAGAAATTCTGAAGTAGGGGAGAATTGGGTAATGGGAGTCACTTAAGGCGTTGACAACACCTAATTTACCTCTCGCTCGCACGATTCGACATTTTAAGAGATATAAAATAACTAATAACAATTTTGAAAAATAATAATCGCAAACAACCAGTTTGGCAAAAAAAACATTTTGATCGATGCAAGTTTTCTTACTCAAAAGTTTGCTTAAGTACGAAAACTACTCGTAGAAAAGCAAACTTTTAAGTAGGAAAACATGTATCGATCAAAATGAAATTTTTACATAACTGTTCGCAATATGATTGCACACAAAATGGTTGTTTGCGATTTTTTAAATATGGGAGTACTGATTTTATATCCTTCAACAAGTCAAAACGTGCGAGCGAGAGTCAACATAGCTCTTGTCTTCCCCTTAAGCGGGAATGAATATAAAACCAAAGCTTTAGCCCTATTATAACAGTGCGTACTTAGTGAGCTGTCAACAGCGCGCATTGCCGGTACAGAGCTAGCGTATAACGTCCGTGTCACCATCCTCTGGCGTACTGTTTTTGAGTTATTAGGGTGACCAACATTGCCAACTGACCCCCATTACCCACTTCTCCCCTACATTCACTGATCTTCGAAAAAAATTCAGCGTAAAAAATGCAAAATTACCAATTTTTTACTTGTAAATTAAAACATAAAACAAAAGGTAAATATCATGCCTGTAGTCAACAACAAGAATTGATTTTGATAAGTCGCTTTTTCTCATAGAAAAAGCGACTATTGACTTCCGGTCACAAGTTGTCACTTCCTGATCCACTTCCCGATTGTTCCGTTTCCGAGTGTATTAATCAATTAAATCATAAAACAATCTAAAACTCTTGGGTACACGCACACGGTACATTTTATGCAGATCTGTGTCATACTCGTATATCAGTAGATAGATGGAAAATTATAATGTACAGAATAAAATACGTAAGCGAACTAAGTGCTAGAGACATTTTCTTCCAGTTAATTTTTGTGTAGTTTTGGCAAAACCGAAAGGGTAGTGTACAAAAATGACATATGGAGTTATTTTCTACAAATAAACAAAATTACATAGCATTTGAGTAACTTGCGTGCGAGACATCGCTTTTTGAGATGATGGTTACCACTTAACATCAGGTGAGCTTTATGTCACATGAACTAGTAGAATAAAAATACTTGCTGCGAACTTGATACGCCTTTCATAACGTACGTACATTTTAGTACCTTGGAGGCCTACGTAGCTGGTGCTACGAGAGCTACAACTATGGCTACGACGTAGCATTGCATGTTAAAAAGTTCTACGAGTGCTACGAAACGCTCTCCTGAACGTAAAAGAGCTTTGGAAAGACTGACTGTCAAGGTTCAACGCATATTCTTGAACCTTGACAACACACATTTTAAGTTTGGTTAGAATTTGTTTACTTTTATGGCCCTTATTCATAATGGTCGCTGAGCGCGACAATAGCTTATCAGACCGATCTGTTGCTGTCTCTTTTCGTTTGCATTAAAGTGACAGTGACAAAATATTGAGCTGCTCTGACTGATGCTGAAAATAACTGGGATTATGAATAAGAGGGTTAGATTTTTAGACAGTCTAGCTCTACCACAGATAAAAGAATACTAAGCTCTAATCTTATTTTAAGAACATTGAGCTCACTATAGGTTCAATTTGTAAATAGAAGAATAGAATAGAATTGAATAATAGAATAGAATTCAATTTGTGAATAGCACTTACCTTGGCGTAACACAGTTTTTTAACTAGCACGGAAGGTAATGTTCCGTAACCAGAGTGTGCCAGATTGCCTGATAAGCTAAAATCCCTAGAATAAGACCTCTGTATGGCTCAACTCATATGTATTTCTTTTTTGTCTGAAATAAACATTATCTTATCTTATCTAGAACATTCATAAAAAAGGTCACTCTTCAGAGTAAGCAAAGTGAAGTGGCAAAAGGCAGGCCATATAGCTCTAAGGTTATCGAATGGCGACTGTGAGCCGAAAGAAGTAGCGTAGACCGCAGCCGTAGCAAAGGACCTATGACAGTGATCGCGAATGTTCGAAAAGGCTATAAACCACAGTGGATTGCTAAGGCTAGTTACGATGGTGCCATTTATGACGTAACAAAACTTCATTCGAAAATATTATAAAACAAAAAATCTACTTAATAATCAATAAACAAAAACTCATTTAATTAAGAGAGCACCGGTGGTCTAGTGGAAGTGACCCCGCCTTCCGATCGTAAGGTCGCAGGTTCGAATCCGGTCGTGCACCAATGGATTTATCTATCGAAAAATTTATGTGCGCAATGCCAGTGCTCTTAAACGGTGAAGGAAAACATCGTGAGGAAACCAGTTAGTATTCTAACAGCGGCGATGGGCTTGCAACCTGTCACGTATGGAATACTAACTACTGCAAAATGTGGGTATGTGCCAAATGTAATGTTTGGACGTACCTCTGACTACCCCCTATATCTACCGTGACTGGGGATCAAAGTCGTGAAGCTGTTTCAGTTTCAGTTTCATTTAATTAAAGTATAATAATATGTGGAAGAAATGCGATGGTTTTACAATAACGCTTCAATCAAATATACTGATATATTTGATCCCAATATTTTATCGTTGCAATAACGTTACCTATGTAATAATTTTAATTTATGTATGCATTTTAATTGTTATTTAAAAATATACCTAAGTAACATTAATAACGCACATGAAACAATGTATGTACCTACTTGTATGACGCTAACAACAAAATACAAAAAATATTTGTACATTAACTAGCGTATCCGGTCGTACCTACTCAAACAAAATTTTCTATTCGAAAAAAAATGCTCAATACATTTAAAGGATAAACTAGGTTACTATTACTAAAGAGGCTTGTGAATATAAAGAATTTTTATTGGATGTAAAATATAATCATTTTTACACCCAAATGAAAGCACTATTGAGGTTTGTGACTGAAAACAATTGCCACGCCATCTGTTGAAAAGTTTTAGTATCAGCAGAGTTCTACTCAAGCATGATACTGACATGACCAACGTAAGGTAGAGATAAAATTAAAACATTGTAGTTTTAATATAATCCACTAGGTGGAGCTACATACCATGTTTGGAATGGCAATTATTTTTACATTGTATAATCATAAAATTTACTTTAACTATAACCTACTATATATTATATACATGTTGTTTTGCGAAGGTAATCAAATGAGGCAGATAAATTATAAATTTAAATGTAATTATACAATTAGGTGGAGCTACCCATCATCACCTGCATCTATACAATATGAACACAGCTTCACGACTATATTCTATATAAATAAATAATAAATAAAATATATTTATTTGATCAAAAGCAAGTAGGTAGGAACATACAGAGTAAAAGTATTATGCAGGTATAGAAAATGATACTTAAGTAACAATCAATAATAAAAGAACAAAAGCAAATAGGTAGGAACATACAGAGTAAAAGTATTATGCAGTAATATAAAATGATACTTAAGTAACAATAAAAGAACAAAAACAAAAAATATACCTACTTAGGTGAAATAGTTAGGTGTGAAGTAACAAAAAATCATAAATTCTAAACAAAACAAAAAACTTAATATCTATACATGCATGATTGGTTCAAAAACAAGACAAAGTTCTACTTGGTCCCCAAACTAGGATTCCCTGTGATATGGGTAACCAAGGTTCTCTCTAGTGTTCCGGAAAAGTGAACAAAAATAGTATTGATTTGTAATGAAAGCAGTGTTACTGTAAGGTGTAGCGTATAGCCACCAAAAAGAATGTAGCATACGCATCCAACCGAAATAGCAAGGATGGCTTTCTGCTACTCTGGGAAGACCACGGGAGGTGGTCTGACGGTTATTTCCTAATAGAAGGACGATGTTCAAAGTTTAGACCAGCCTTACACAGTAAAGATATATGCAAAGTACATACCCTGGACTGCGACCAGCCTCGAATAGCTTCCACTGCGTTTTCTTGAGATGATGATGGAGGGGTGATGATAGGTCCACGATAGCGGAAGGAGCACACGCGCACTTGCATAGAATTTGGATGAGATCGGTATCACGGTAGTTTTCGCGGCGCGTGCGATGCGTTAGGTGTCCTCGAGCAGAATATCCTAGCGTATATCCTCAGGATATACGCTAGGAACCCCCTCAGATGTCTTTGTGTACCAAAAGTTAGTTAGATGTGAAAAGGGTAGTCAGAGACACGTCCACATATTTCATTCATCACATACCTGCCCAAATTTTCCTGTAGTTGGTATTCCACACATGACAGGTTGAAAGCTCATCGCCGCTGCTCAGATATTCACTGGTTTTCTCCAGATGTTTTCCACCGCGTGAGTCCACTAAGTACTGGCTTAGAGTCATACAGTCTGCAATATAGGTACATAGTTTAATTATACTCCAGTCTATCTTTGATTATAAATAAAACGAACACACGTGTCACTCCCTAGGGGGCTATAATCCCATCCAAGTGTAATTGCATTAAACCACAGACTATACAAACTCTGTATTCAACCGCACTTGTCTATTATATCCCTAGGGGTGGCCAGAAGGGGACGAGTGTGCGAAAAGTACATTCATTACTGCTACTCTTTGTCCTGTTTGTCTGTGGAATAGTAAAACGCATTTGCCATTTGTCTAGCCCTCAAGGGAATATATTTTATACAATAGAAGTTATGCCCTTCAAGAAAACAACGGATTTTTTTATACAAACTAAAAAAATGGTAATGACTTGGATGGATCCGTTGAGCTATCTCTGGATCGCAAAGGTCTGCTCAACTGTTTCATTTATGTATTTGTTCATTTTGGTAATACTCATTCTAAATTTTCTTTGTTATACTAAAAAATTTGCTGTTTTTTTTATATTGTAGACAGTTACTATATGGAGGCCGCCGACGGATGAAGAGCGCGCGGTTATGGTGGAGAGCCTTAAATATTTTCAAGTTAGACGCAGTGTGCAATGCCACAAATCTTCGGTGTAGGTACGTGTTCTGTCAGATGTAATTATTATAGGCAGAGGTAACCGCTCAATATCAGGTGAGCCATCTGCTGTTACTTTTCATCAAAAAAAGAATTAGTACAAACAACTTCTTGTTTTCAAAGCACTTTCTATACAGTAACGAACGAAATCTCTCGTTCTAACAAACTTTATGTGCGAAGTTGGCCAACGGCTCTTTGTAAGACTTCAGCTGAAAAATGTTCTGCTTGAGAGATCAACTCTTAAATACTTTAGATAAAGTTTCAAGACCTAAATTTCTGAACTGAACTGAAAAGAACTATGTATGTACCCTACTTCAAGCGAATCGCGAAATTCTTATTTGCTACATTGACGATCTAGCAAATGTTTACAGTCATTTAGGTTTATTCTGCTCATGCAGCAGCTTAACTACTTCTAAATATATATAACTCAAAGGTGACTGACTGACTGACTGACTGACTGACATAGTGATCTATCAACGCACAGCCCAAACCACTGGACGGATCGGGCTAAAATTTGGCATGCAGGTAGATGTTATGACGTAGGCATCCGCTAAGAAAGGATTTTGAACAATTCTACCCCCAAGGGGATGAAATAGGGGATGAAAGTTTGTATGAGATTTTCAAAGTAAACGAGCGCGAGCAAAGCCGCGGGATCAGCTAGTTAGTAATATAAGAATACTCAAACTATCGAATAGAATATCATTAATTATTTATGTCAGAATGATCAGAAAAAAGTATAAGTACTTATGTTTGAGAATAATTGAGCATTGAGACTCAATTGAGTCTCTATTCGCCACATCCAAACATTTCGATGTTTGGATTTATAATAGACTAGCTTTTGCCCGCGGCTTCGCTCGCGTTTAGAAGTATTATTATTAATTAGGCATAGTTTTTGCGGCTTTACTTTTGTTAAGCGTGTGTAAAAAATTGAGGGGTTGAATTTATCAAAATCCTATTGAAGCGGACGTCTTCATCATAGTAGCTCCAATCTTTAATTTCGATTCAATCAGTCGAAAATCTAAAAAGATTTATACAAACTTTCATCCCTATTTTTTTTTTTTCAGTCACCTTTGAGTTATATATATTTAGATTAGAAAACTTAGATTTAGATTAGATTTATATTTAGATATATAGAAGATTTATACAAACTTTCATCCCCTATTTTATCCCCTTAGGGGTGGAATTTATCAAAATCCTTTCTTTGCGGATGCCTACGTCATATCATCTACCTGCATGCAAAATTTCAGCCCGATCCGTCCAGTGGTTTGGGCTGTGCGTTGATAGATCACTATGTCAGTCAGTCAGTCAGTCACCTTTGAGTTATATATATTTAGACTAGCTGATCCCGCGGCTTTGCTCGCGCTCGTTTACTTTGAAAATCTCATACAAACATTCATCCCCTATTTTATCCCCTTGGGGGTAGAATTGATCAAAATCCTTTCTTAGCGGATGCCTACGTCATAACATCTACCTGCATGCCAAATTTCAGCCCGATCCGTCCAGTGGTTTGGGCTGTGCGTTGATAGATCACTATGTCAGTCAGTCAGTCACCTTTGAGTTATATATATTTAGATTAGGATTTATTGCATTAGGTTATTCCAACACGTAGAATATAGAAGTTTGCTATCTGACTTCGTAACCATAATAAAAAGCCAGTGTCCGAATGCAGTACCGATAGTGGAGTGTTGTGCCAAATTCAAGTATCCAAACGAGCGATATCGCTTTTGCCCCGGAGAAATCGGTATTTGAGTAATAGGGACCTAGTTTTATCAAAAATGCTTTAGGCTGTTTGCACATATTTTCTCTGAATGGTAAACAAAAAATAGAATGGTTAATAAATGAATATTGAACATTTTCCACATAGCGATAGGTGAATCTATTGTTCTCTGTCTGGGTGTCTATATCAATTGTATGAACTTAATTATGTATTTAGAAAATATAAATATGGTCATAACTTAGTAGGTATAGGCTGTTTTATTTGTATTTTGTTTGTATAAGTCTAGAAGTGACGAAATCATACAATTTAAATTCCTCCCGCAGTTCAATCTGAATGAAATTCTTTTAAAAAGAAAATTACTTGGATTTCTTATTCAAGTCACGCAACGAATATCAGTTCTACCATGAAAAACGATAAACGAGTTTTCGTATAGACGTTTTGTTAAACACTGCGTGACATATGAGGGACAGACGAATCGACTCTTGGATGGCTACTCAGTTGCCACGTAGTGTAGTTCAAAATATCACTACATATATGTAGTATAAAACAAAGTCACTTTCTCTGTCCATATATCCCTATGTCCCTATGTATGCTTAAATCTTTAAAACTACGCAACGGATTTTGATGCGGTTTTTTTAATAGATATAGAGTGATTCAAGAGGAAGGGTTATATGTATAATATAATAATACATACATGATTGTGCACCCGTGCGAAGCAGGGGCGCGTGGGTGGGTCGCTAGTCCTATATAATATTGAGTATTTTTTCATAATAGAACCGTTTTCCCCCCGAAGGGTAGAAAACGGATATTTAGGTTTCAGCCGAAGCTTGAACCACCTTGAGATTACGCTTCCTGTAAAAGTGACACACACACCTAAATACCATATCAGTGTGCATAGGATAGATAGGGATGAACTATATCTCCCTCTCTTTCTAATGTCTCAGCAGCGCGTGGTGCGGCGTGAGCGCCGCGTTCCTCAGTATCGTCGAATGAGCCGGCAAGAGCCATGAAAAGGCGGTGGTTCAAGCTTCGGCTGAAACCTAAATATCCGTTTTCTACCCTTCGGGGGAAAACGGTTCTATTTAGGTGTTCGAGCCTTCGCTTGAACCACCTTGAGACGTGCTTATATTCTGCCGGCGCTGCTTATTATGCGTACTGTGATAAAAACTTAATAAATTAAACTAGACAAGTTATGGTAAGAAAGTCTTATATTAATTTTAATATTGTGTTAGAGTGTATATATTTAGAAGATATACACTATTTAAGTAGGTACACTGAGATCATTATATTATAAAACAATAAATCATTTTAATCAATATTATTGATATTTGCTCAACTAATTTATAAGGTTGAGAAATCGTCGCTTATTGATTGAATTGCGTTGCAATTATCGCTTCTACTACTATAAGGAGTTTCCCTGAAATAATGGTTGAAGAAAGTATATTTGGACCGCCAATTTCCTTTCTTTAAGATTTCGTCAATATCATATCGATTACTTGACCAGTTATCTGAAGCAACTGTCGCTCTAAAGCTACCGGCGGAGGCATCAATTCCAGCTTTTCTAAAAAGAGTTCGAATCCAGCCTGAGATGACCGCACGCGAAGCCTCTTTTACTACACCACGAGTGGTTATAAATAAACTAAAGAGGTTTTTACCCTTGCGTCGACTTTTGGATACAGCTATAGACTTACGAACCCAAGATGTAAGGTTTAGGCGTTCTTCCCCGTGTGTTGTATTATTTTTCAATACCCAACCTGACTGTCTATAAACACTAGAATCAGTTTTAGACCCGAATTTAGGCCACAAAATAATTTCCTCTCCTGTATCAACTAGTGATTCCTCGTTTAAGCTTAGTAAAGTAAGGTCGTGTACTCTTCTACCTGAAGCTAACAGAAGAATTACACTGGTATGTCTATAAACCTGGAAGAGGCTGTTTTCATCTACATCGTAATTCCTAAGAAAATCAAGAAGTGTAGAGACTTTCCAAGGAAGTGGTTTCTTTACAGGAGGATTTTTTAACGAAATTGCTTTGAGAACATGTTTTATCAGAGGATGAGAACTGATTTCTTCTGAGCGTTCAGGATTGGCCAAAGTAGATATTACAGATTTATGTAAAGATATGGTGCGAGAAGCTAATTCGACTGTATTGTTGAGGTAGCAAAGGTATTTTGCAACTTCTTTTGGCTCTGGATTGTCCGGAGCTATATTGTTTAAGTGCGCCCACTTGTACCAACGCTCCCAGACGGACTTATAGGTTTTTATGGTAGATTTTCTCCATGATGATTCCAGAAGATTTACTTCGCAATCTGTCCAGTTTTTCAGGTGTTGTATCCAGCCTGTACCTTCTAGACCGATAAATTTAGATTGTGCACATTCTGTGGTGGGAGATTTGTCCGTAGATCTATCAGGTTCGATTTCAAATCTGGTATTGCTAATGGTGGGCAAATGGGTCGCATCCTCAAATCCAGCTCTTAAAAGGCCTTGTTCCAGCTGGGAGCTATTATTAGGCAAGTTCCTGTTAAAATTTCCGGATGACGAAGTACTTGGGGTACTATCGCCGGTGGTGGAAATATCCAACCTAGTTTGGACAGCCACGGCATGCTGAATGCGTCTGTGAATAGGCTGTAGTAGTCCTTCGCATCTTCGTTTACGCACTTCGGTATCACTGCTGATCGGGCTGACGCAAGCAGGTCGACATCGGGCCTGCCCAACTACCGGAAGATGGCTTGAGTAGCATGGTGCTTGAGGTGCAAATCGGGTTGTCCTTTCTCCCGAGAAAGACTGTCGGCTAGACAATCGTATATGCCAGGTATGTAACGAGCTATGAGGTGACAATGGTTGTGATGACAGAATTCTAATTTTTTCATGGCTGTGTTCAACAGCCTCGTACCTCCCAGTTTTGTGATGTATGTGACTGTCGCTCGATTGTCTATCGGAATCATTACTGTCTTGTACTTTAGATGAGACCCCATTCGTACTAGAGCTTCTTAAAATGTGTGCAACTCCTTCTGATTGTTGTGCGACTTTAGCTGTTTCCCTGTCCATGAGCCCCACAATTTTTGGCCGTTTGCAACAGCACCCCAGCCGAGTCCTGCAGAGTCTGTTGTTATGAATATTGACTGTTTCGTCGGCTTCGTATCGTGCCAACTCCAGCATTTTTCCCGATGAGAGTTTCTAAATGCTGCATCAAATGTTTTTGTTTTTCTTGGGACGGCGACACTCGATTGTATTTGGTGACTTCGGTTCGAAAATTGTTGTTTAATTTTGAAAATCTTTTCACTTTCAACTTTGTATAATTATTGGTGCTGCTGTCCAGTATTTTGCGTAGCTTTGCAAGCACCCTGCTCGGAAATAGTCATTTTCCTTTGCCATCCACCCATTTTTTCTTAAACTGTTGTTGCTGCTGACTATCTCCATATTTTCCGTATC
The DNA here is from genome assembly GCA_963576535.1 of Plemyria rubiginata. Lineage (NCBI taxonomy): Eukaryota > Metazoa > Arthropoda > Insecta > Lepidoptera > Geometridae > Plemyria > Plemyria rubiginata. The sequence goes on from OY754917.1 coordinate 3,185,419, forward strand.
TGCGCTGTTGTTTCGGAGTTGAACTTGTGAATTTGTTAGATACACCCGCTCTTCGATTGTAGTTCGAGGTATTCTTAGTGGGCATTTGAGTGCATCCTTCGCGGGTTTTGGTTCTGTCCCCCCCCTGGGGATTTTGAAAAGACTTTTTACGTGTGGGTAGAGGAAAAAACTTCCTAATATCAGCATTAGAGCAGTCTTTAACGGCTTTGGATAAGGCATCATCCGTGAAAAGGTGTGTATCCGACGGCGGAATGTTGTGTAAGATCTCATTTAGAGCTTTATTTGGCACTCGAAATGCACTTCTTCTCTGTTCAATTACCTCCGCCCGTCGACCACACACATACTGCAGAAGGGCATCTGATTTTTTCTTAAACAATGAATCTGTTGTTAGGTAATCCTTTCCAATTTGATCTCTAACTTCAGATGGGAGTTGATTTAAAAAATCTCTAAAGATTTTTCTTTGTTGAAAAAGACCGTGGGTGATGGCACCGAGTGTCAGATCAAATTTTTCGAGCACAGCGGCTGATTTCCAATTCGGCGTTACGCTGGCGAGAAGGTTATTCACTTTTAAGGCGCAAAAACCTGGTGAAGCCTGGAACTGTTTTTGAGTTTCTGCATATCTAAGATTACACCAACCTTCTTGGCCAAACCGTTGACAGTGTACTCCTTGTTTTAGGAAAAAAGGATCAGATGTTGATATTTTAGGTTCTGCCTCTACTGTCTCAGGGCTGAAGTCATACTCTACCTCAGTATTCATTTCAGCTAGTTCTCTCTGAGCTGAACAAATGCTTGCTTTTAGCGCAGCTTTCCGCAGTTCTTTTTGCCTGTTTGACTTCTCGGTCTCACCAGGGAGTTGCATGCTGGGGCAGGGTTGACTGTCTTCACTTGCCATGTCAGTGCTGTCTGGTATCGAGTCCAACGTTTCATTGAGGTTAGGGATTTTTTGTGAAATGATTATGTCTATCTTTTTGCTCTGGTCATTTTGAGTTACTAACAAGCGGTTAAACATTTCTAATTGTTGATTCAACACGGAAATCAGAAGATCATCATCTCTTCCCTTCTTTGAGCATACGGTCTCGTTATCCCTCATCGCGTCGCCTGGTCTTTTGCTTCCCGCGGACCACTCTGAAGTGGAAGGGCTAGCTAATGCTGCTCGCTCTCCTCGAAGTTCAGCAGAAGCATTCTTGCGGTTTTTCAATTTGCTTTGTATGGCGTGTACCGCATTCATGAAGAGGAAGTAGCCCGAGCCTGATCCGTGTATCATTTCCATTATATTGTGTGGAGCATAGATTAAAGCTCTTCCCAAAGGCCACTGTAGAACTTTAGCTCGAATGCTTCTGTATCGTCTTTCAGATAACGATTTGCAGTTCGGTGTGAAAGCCAAAGCTAACTCCGTGGTCGGTATCGCGAACCTTAATTTGTTGTCTATAGATGCCGATATTTCATCGCCAAATAATTCTTCAAAAGATAGCACTTGAACTTCCCAAGTCCGCCAGTCTTTCGGAAAGTTAGCGTCGAGCGCTTTGATCACTGCAGCGAATGCAGACGCCTCATCCGGGTGACAAGGTTGTGCGGCCAGAGTGCCCATTGTGGTAACTCCCTCCATGACCTGGAAACCGGAGATCAACCATGTAGGTTATGGAATGGCATATCGTACAGGAGACGACATTTAATCTATTTATGGTATAGTGTAGTACGACACGGCATGGCGCCGCATCATGTCGTTGCCATTGAGTGGCGGCTGGCCATGTGCACGCAGTATGAAATGTAGTCGTCGAGTGGCAGGTAGCCGTGTGCGTGCAGTGCGACATGTAGTTGTGTCGTCGTCTGATGGTAGTGTCGCGTCGTCGCGGCCACTGTCATCCGCGCGGCCGCCTCGCAGGCGCCGCGTTGTACGACGCGTCTCAGTAGCCGTGCTACACGTCGTCGGCGTCGCCACCAGAAGGTACTACGCCGCCCATACATGTAAGGGTCACAACATGTATGGACACGTTCAGGCGACGCCGTGCCGTCTCGATCCGGCAGAGAAGGTGCATGACACCAAAGTCGTCGCTGGGCCTAGGGCGCCGAGCGGTAAATTTATTGAGACTTATTTAATTTCGTTGTGCTGCTATAGTATGGTGTAAATAATAAAGGTACTTACAGAAAATATTTTTCTAAATATTCACGAGATCACCACACTAAGCACTGCACAAGTGACTTATTCGAAATTCAAAAGCGTAAGGAACGCGGCGCTCACGCCGCACCACGCGCTGCTGAGACATTAGAAAGAGAGGGAGATATAGTTCATCCCTATCTATCCTATGCACACTGATATGGTATTTAGGTGTGTGTGTCACTTTTACAGGAAGCGTAATCTCAAGGTGGTTCAAGCGAAGGCTCGAACACCTAAATGTTATGTATTCGCATCCTGTTTATTTTTGTAACTCGTTAACCTGTGCACGTGCCTGCTTTGAAAAGTACAATATTTACGTTTGAACGACCTTAACGGACGGTTAATTTTAACTGAATCTTCAGAACTGACTGCTGACCTCGTATTCTTGTTTAGTGAGTTGTTCATTTGAGTCTTATGTATGTTATCTATATCTTTTTCAAAATTCGGTAATGCTTTTTCGAATACGAATCTTAAAATCTATACAATATAGATATAGCCATTTAAATCTAGTACTTTTAAACATTTTATATTCTCAACATCATAAACATTCAACAGTTTACGATAAAGATTGTGATTCTGATTCTGAAGCATTTTTTGTCGAAATTAAAATAATCTGAATCTCGGAAACGGCTTAAACGATTGTCATGAAATTTGGTATGGAGTGGGTTCCGGAGGCGATACATTGATCCTAAAATAAAGTTTTTACATATAAATAAAATAAGGTTATTATTTATTTATAACTAAGGAACAAATGATAGAATGTCAAAGTTTTTAACCAGTTTACTTAGCGCTTTCTTAGATAGTTATTTACCCAAATTATTGTTATAAGGTTGGGGTTTCTAAAGCAGGTATTAGGTGAAAACTTGCCCCTGATAAATCATTTAAAATTATCCGATGTCAAGGCTACATCATCTAAGTTGTTCAAGATTCTGAATTTTTTTATTTGGGTACTACTCTAGTAGATTCAAGTTATTTCTAGTTACATAATTTCATAAACATTCGGAGGTGATTCGGGGACACGAATCTTAACTCAATTTAAGTTTATCTGACCTTTATCCAGCCTACGTTTTCATTCAGAATGCTATTCTTTATTTAAAAACGAAAAATAATCACCATTTGCGTTCTATAAATACAACAGAAATAATAGTACTTACAGTCGAGGAAATTAAGGCCATTAAACCGCGACTATAAATCTCCTTAGAAATTCATTCGAGCACGCGGATCTTTCAAAACAATGCATCGAGTTTGATACTCTGGTCAGCTTCCCAAAATACTATGCAACGACAGAACGACAAAGTTCTAATCAACCAATAAAACTATCTAACAATAACTACGGTGTATTAGTTTGGGAACTTTGTCACAGTGATAGAAGTTGCATATGCAACGAAATGCAGTTTTAGGTTGTAGCGTGTGTTTTGTCTCCATCTCTGTCTAGCGTGTGAGTTTTCGAAACGTGTGAATGAGTTGGAGTTATCAGGTAGATTGTGTAAGCGGCCGGCACAGTGAGAGCGTAGCGAGTTTATGCAGTATCGTGTTGACGATTGGAGGAAGTGGACGTTTTCGAGTTTTTCAGTTTCATATTACGTATTTACAAACTTTGTAGTGTTTTGTTTTGATAGTGACACCTTTTTACGGATGGAACGTCGCTTTGAATGTGACTAACTAGCGTTAAAATAGAGCTCAATTGTTTTATTTCTAGTGCTAGTGTATAACCTTGTGTTTGTCGATTGACGTGTTTATTTCGGCGCGTATGATGTAACCTGGAGGTGCCGGGTTCGATTCCCGAACGATGCGGCCGGGGTGTTGATATGCATACTTCTATAATGATGGTGAGTTATTTATTATATTTTCCTTGGGATGGCTATTAAAATTGTGATTAAACGATTCGACGATTTAAAGAATGTCAAGGGAGTTTTTATTGAGTTTATAGATAAACCTTGTGTTTTTTTATAAAGCAAGACGTAGACGTTATACGTACTTAATAGTCAGTACTTACCTACATCGGAAGGAAGTTAGATTTTGTAGGTATTTTCTTCTTTTTTTATATAAATAATTTGAAGTATTTGATATATTTTAAGTATTAATGATATATTTTTTCTTCTTTAAAATGTAATTTTTAATTTTATTTTAAATATTTGTTTATGATGTTCGGACCTAAATTTGAATACCCCTACTTATTTAGAAAGGTAATTATTTTAAGAATTACCAACCTGAATAAGTAGTTAATTTGAAGAAATAAGAAACAAACTCATGATATCTTGACCATAATTTTTTTTTTATACAACTAGCTGATGGCCCACCTGATGTTAAGTGGTAACCATCACCTATAAACAAAACATTGCCCCGAAGGTCACGCACAATAGGAACGTGCCCTACGATGCAGTGCCCTGCGTCCATCAACTTGAGGCATACAGATGTTAAGCCTCATGTGCCTGTAATTACACCGGCGACCACACTCTTCAAACCGAAACACAGCGTTGCTGCTTGGCGGCAGAAAAAGGCGTGGTGGTAGTAGGTACTTCCCCGGACGAGCCACACACAAAGAGCTCTACTACTCTTAAAAAGTTAGAGGAAAATCAATAAAGTTTTTAAATGAGGTCATGCGTTGAAGTCAAATAAAGGCACATAATATTAATAACAATTCGTAGCACCGTAGAGGTCACGTCCCTTAAAAAGAACGTTGGAAAATAGTGAAGGGGATGTGTTTATGCATACAAAACCCTCGCGCCATCACACCCCTACCTTCCAGCGTTCTTTTTACGTGACGCGAACTAAAACACCTTACTACAACGTTTATGGCGAATACAAGAGCTAATAATACCTTTCGCACGAAAGATATAAATCATTAATCCCATTAAAAAAAAATTGCAATCACTTGATATTTCAAAAATCATTATATTCGATACAAGTTTACTTATGTACTCGCTTTATTAATTAGGCAAACTTTTGTGTTTCAACACGCGATCAATACTTTGTTCAAGTCACTTGCTAGGTATCTATATTTAATTTGGAGTAAAAGCTGAAATAGCAAGTGACTTGACAGCCGATTAGTGTTGATCTAGCTTTCAGAAACCGGGGGTATGTAAGGGCGTGATTAAGCCACAAATATCCTCACATCCAAACACCGAAACTCACCAAAACTTTCGCATTTAAATAGATAATCCTACTAATTTTATAAACGTGAAAGTTTGTAAGTATGGATGGATGGATGGATTTTTGTTACTCTTTCACGCCGGAACGGCTGAACGGATCTGGATGAAACTTGGCAGAGAGATACATTATAGTCTAGAATAACACATAGGCTCATTTTATCCCGTGGGAATACATGGATTTAAATCTGCACGGGTGAAACCGCGGGGCGCAACTAGTACCTATATGATAGTTGTTCGCGTGCTAACCGCAGACGCGTAGATTACCGTGACGTCAGTAGCTACTAGCTGTTCAATCAACACTTTATTGGACAAACATGGCGCTTCATAGGAACCACGCTCTGTCTACTATACGAAACCTTGACTTTAAGCACTAGTTTCCGCCTGCAATTTTGCTCACGTGGTACGCCTGTCAGATGTTTAACAGATGTACCTAGACACAATACTAGTTGCGCCCCGCGGTTTCACCGCGCAGATTTAAATCCCGGTACACCCACGGGATAAAAAGTAGCCTGTGCTATTCCAGACTATAATCTATCTCTCTGCCAAGTTTCATCCAGATCCGTTTAGCCGTTCCGGCGTGAAAGAGTAACAAACATCCATCCATCCATACAAACTTTCGCCTTTATAATATTGTAGGGTTGCCTGGTTCTCGTAGGGTGAGGTGCATACCATGGATTTCTCCTTGCTAAGATCCTGACTTGCATCATATTCATTGTCAAAATATTTTTCAAACATGCTCTTCGGTTTAACGTACGAAATATGAAGTGTAACCGTTGTAGAAAAATAGCTTAAAATAAAATGAATACCTACGCAGTCATAATGTTAAAGATTTTTTCACGCTAGATGCCTATTAGTCGGCGTGGTAATCAAACTTGCACTTTTCGCGTATCGGCGAACATCGGCCCGATTATGCTAATGTCTGGCTATTGAGCGAGATGGCTTTCAGTTTGACATTTGATTCCCATAGTGTAATAGCAATTATAGGATGGATGGGAATCAAATGTCAAACTGAAAGCCATCTCGCTCAATAACCTGACATTAGCGTAATCGGCCCGCTGTTCAGCCTAGCCGACTCGCGAAAACTGCCAGTGAAAGCCATCTCGATAGCCAGACACTATATTATATAGTAATTAATGTCCGTTTGTATTTTTATTTGTTTGTGTGTTCCTGTGTCTTCTCTCACTCTAACATTAATGCAACAATAGTATGCGAGTGTCATAGCGGCACCATTGGATTCTATATTGAAACTTTCACACTCACCCTTAAAACAGTTGAAAAACGACAGCATACCTACGCGTCATACGCATAATTTTCATAGACGTTAATGTGTTAACTAAAACATGAGCATCATCAGTAACCTTGCTTTATGGGAAGGTCGTGGCTTCATGTGGCCATGGGCGAATGCCTATTAAAACACCTACCTATAAAAGATCGCATGTGTGTATGTTATCGCTTGCCCGAAGGACAGAAACCCGCATGACCTAATGCCTTTACCCTAAACGGGACTGTGAATCAAAACTTTGAGCATTCATTCAGTTTTTAGCAACTCAAATTCTTTCAAAGATTCATTATATGAGGATCTTTTGATAGTTTTCAAAGAACATACTTAATTGACGATTAATACAAGGTAAGAAGAAAAATGTGGCCGTTTTTTCAAATCCTACAAAAACATTTACGTTCAAATTATGATATCGACTTACACTTGCATTTCACACGTTGGGCTAGTCCTGGAGTAATTTAAAATAACACTAGAACTCAATTATAAACGAGAGATAGCGAATCGAAAATCTGGATTTTCTTGCTCCATTAGATGATGAAACGTAGTTATTGTATACTCTTTGATGATGAAGCCTTGTGACCAAAGACTAAACAACAACTACGTAAGACTTGTGACTCGCTGACAGACAATGCACAGACGAGATAAAAGGGCTTGTCTATGAAATATGCTAACAATCACCCCAAGGAATTTGAAGTACAACTCACCCATACAAACCACGGTACATAACTCGTACTCTTTAGGCCCAAGATACAGGCTATTAAGCCTAGTTTGGGCCTCGCTGTCTTATTGTGACATAAAATTGTTTATGTGTATATCAATCTATGGTTCGGTTTGTAAAGAAAACCTATTCTTGCTAGGGCAATGGCAAAAGGACGAGACAAGAATGATAGAACAACAATGTTTTCCCAAAATACATGTCAGATAGCAGTTTTTTTAGAGTGTCTATAATTGAGAATGAAACGACATGCGTACGAACTATACATATATATTGTATATGCATACGAAAAGTCGTGCGTGTCAGTATACACCCTGTATACAAAATCATAATTCCATAAGCCTTTGTTCCTCAACTTTTGTAGGACTGCACGTTAAACCCCTTTATCTGTATCAAGTGAACGTCTGATAAGAATAGCATGTAGTGCACTCAACCGGGATACTTTTATAATTCATATATAATATGTAACGTATTGTAAGTACAGCATTTTTTATGTCTATTTAAGTTGTTCTAATTTCAAATTTTAAGGCTGGTTGTGTGTTACAGCAAAAATTATTCCAGCTAAAATTAAAAACAAATCTTTGTGGTGAAAACTTCGTGTGATGAAAACGGTAGGTTACAAAAGGAAATTGATTGTACTTACATACATTTTATGTAATATTTAAAAATTTCATACGATATAACCCATTTATTTACCGACTTCAAAAAGGAGGAGATGCGACTGTTTTTTTTAAGTGTGTTTTCTTATTACTTTTTACTGGGTGGTTGGTGGGGGTTACCGTTTATGGTACACACAGATACGCATCCAGCTACCGCTCACTCTTATGTCCTTATAGTTAGCGTCATTTCTCTTTGGCTTTGTGTAGTCTAATCTGTATCCGTGTGTACGGTCTGACATCTGACATCTGTAAGCTATTGTAACCTGCCAAAGCAGTAGTTACGCCAAGACAGAGACCTATAAATGGTCTAAACTCGTTACAAGTTGGTCACTAGAACAAATTGCTGTCTAAGAAGCCAATTTTTAGGTTGGATAACAATAAAAATTCTACAAAAACTTGTATAGTACACGCTAACTTAATTCCCATGTTTACGTAAGTTTTAATTACTGTTGTATCACCGTGAAGGTTTAATGGATTTATCAGACATACTTACATAACACTAAAACATTATAACACTTTTTATAATCGCATGATGAAGTCTTTAAGCCTTTGTATTTTAAATGTTTCACCCCCGGTTTCTGAAAGCTCGAAAACACTAATCGGCTGTCAAGTCACTTGCTATCTCTTTCTAAGTTGAAGTAAAAGCTGAAATATCAAGTGACTTCACAGCCGATTAGTGTTGATCGAGCTTTCAGAAATCGGGGGACAGAACTTTTTAGATTCTACGTCACGGTTTTTCAATCTCGCGGTTGTCAGCGTCTTAACAACGCAGTTACTTATTTAAAGTACTTTTCCTCAATTTTACAAAGAAATGCAAACTTTGATTAGGACATTGTAATTATGGCTCAAGGAGGATCTTCAAATAAAGTCCAAAACTTTGATCAAAAGCTTATGAAATAAAAAAAGGTTTCGGAAATAATTGGATTTGATAAACCATCTTCATGCCTCCAGTTGATGAACGCAGGGCATGGTAGGGCACGTTCTTATTGTGCCTGCGGGGAAATACTTTGTGATGGTTAACACACGACATCGGGTAGCCCATATTGCTCGTACTTCCTTACACGAATAAAGCACTTCTAAGTGTGTGGGTCTAGTGTGGGGTCTAATTTGGGGTCTAGTGTAGGGTCTAATTTAGGGTCTAGTATAGGGTCTAATTTAGGGTCTAGTTTGGGATCTAGTGTGGGGTTTAGTACCTATGTGATCTAGTGCTGGGTATTTCTTACTAAGCGTGATATGAACTATCTGCTTATGTACCTAAGTAGGCACTTCAACTAAACTAGCGGTAGTTTTTTGTTGGTTTTTATGTGCACAGGCATTTCAAGGTAGCAGACACGATTTAGATCTCAACAGGCGGTAATATCCGAGCTGTGAGTGAATGACCTTCCTTTTTTGTTCAGTGTACATTTTTAAATATGGAAAATAAAGGTGTATAGCAGGCCTAGAGGGAGCCTAGGTAGGTCTTGCTTGGCTCCTCGCCGCGGGAATGAAGTAGAAACAGGAAGCTTATGATATGACTGCGTTTATTACTACTATGAATGATTAAAAGCGGTACAGTATGATATGAACAAATGTAAATGAAAATAATGGAAAGCTAAAAGCAGTAAGCGCGAGCGTGTCAAAGCGAGGCGGGCCGCGGAGTGGTCGCTTGACGTCAGCGCCTAGGTAGCTACCGCAGCGCAGTGGCGCGGCGGGCGACGGCCCAGCCGCTTATTGTGGTAACTGCAAATTAAAAATCGTTTGCGCAGATTTATGTGGGATAAGTAGGAGACCCCACAGGTGGTAGAATCATTTATTCTGCCTGAAGAATTTCTGCAAGACGGCCTTAGTAACAGAATTCTAGGAGGAACGATTTACAACTTTCTCGTAATCGCCTTTTCGTCGGAGTTGTTTCCGCAGTACCTGAACGAACATAACATTTGGAGACGATTTTGCATTGCAACGTACCTAAAGAGACATAACGTTTATTGACGATTTTGTATTGTTAGTAGTAATTTGTTGTTCACTTTGCCTTTACAATTTCGATGTTATAAAATCACTGTTGAGTTATGAAACCTCGCGCCAAGTTTTAAAGAGTAAAATTACGAATATACGACAAAAATTCTCAATTCCTTATTGCATATAAATAATACAGGTCTATAAATGAACCCGCGATAGGCCTCCCAGTTGTAATTTTAAGAAATCCAGGTCTATAGTGCTTCCGGTCTCAAATTACTCCTTTCACACACAGAACAGCTGTAAATAGCTTTATATTGTTAGACTTTAATCATTCACGGTCGCAATAAACAAATTAGGACAGAAATTCCAAACATATTCGAAATAAAAAGCCAAACACCCTTGTAATTTAAATCTCCCCTCAGAATACCGTAAAGAAGCATGTGTGGCGATTCAAAAGCTATAATTCAAAGGCAATACAATAGTCTTCGACCCCTGGGTACGATTATCCATTGATAAACTATATTTTACTCTTATAATAATATGAACGTATATATTCATCCAGAGATGTTGAAATAGGGCGTTTTTCTCAAAAACTGGTTCATTCATAGTTCTGGGGAATGAAATTCTTCCGTGCTCAGCGTGGGTATAATTTTGTTAGAAAGATGAAGGTTATCTTATCGATAAACGATAGCATACTTTTAAATTATTTTCTATCTACGTTTGCAAACACTTAGAAATGTAAAATTTAAACATAGTAGGTACAGAATGTAAACAAGTGGGTAACATTTTTACTATTTTATTTGTAACCATATGGATATGGAAGAGCGAGGCTCCCTAACACAAGTATTACATACTTATAAGAGGGCCTCAACACTGTAAAATTTTTACTTATAATGGTTACAGAAATAAAATATTTTTCATTTTCATTTTCATTTTTTCATCTTAAAGTTTATGAGAAGGTTCCTTCCATTGATACTACCTACTATTGTTTATTAGATAAGCTACTTTGGTATCATTGAATTGGAAGTTTATAGGCATATCCTGCTGTAAAAAAGTTTGTTACCCGATTTTTACTATTAATTATTTTGTAGAAGTTGTACTAACTTAATACTTAAATAGAAAGAAACAGCAACTTTATTTTTATTCTTACTTTATTTTTTTTTTATATACAACTAGCTGATGGAACAAGCAGATGGCCCACCTGATGTTATGTGGTAACCATCACCTATAAACAAAACATTGCCCCGTAGGTCACGCACAATAGGAACGTGACCTACGATGCACTGCCCTGCGTCCATCAACTTGAGGCATACAGATGTTAAGCCTCATGTGCCTGTAATTACACATTTACATATTAATAACATATTTAATTTAATTTTTTTCATTACATATTTACCACATAATTGTTTTTATAACTTTGTATCATACTACTAAATTAACTATTGTAATTATTATACTGCTTTCAGGCAATGAAAAACTCAACTTATGACAATATATATCTCTTCCTGACATTAGTTGGCGAGTAATAATATTATTTTGAAGCTACTTCAGTAGATGGCGTTTTTCAGCAAAAAGCTCGGTCACCCAGATATTCAAAATTTATGTGTACATTGTAGAATCTAACACGTTCTAAAACATTTGGCTCGAAAGGAGCCTCGGATAAACTTTGAAGCGCAGGCCTTTTTTCACACACTGTTTCGAAAATACTAGTAACACGACAAAGAAGAAGAAATTCATTTGTGCGTGAGAATGTTGCTAAATAATAATCGAGCCTACAAATATGAACAATTTTCCCTAAGAATTTATTGATTTAACTAGTTACTGTGTATACGAGTGATGTTTTGGACTCCTTTTAACATCTGTGAATTAAAATCCCCATCTGTCGACTGTCGTTTAGTGATAGATTGTTGCCATGAAGTGCTATTTTTGAAGATACAATCCTACTAATATTATAAACGCGACAGTTTGTAAGTATGGATGGATTGATGGATGGACGGATGGATGGATGGTGGATGTTTGTTACTCTTTCACGCCGGAACGGCTGAACGGATCTGGATGAAACTTGGCAGAGAGATAGATTAAAGTCTGGAATAGCACATAGACTACTTTTTATCCCGTGGGAATACCGGGATTTAAATATTGCGCGGGGGAAACCGCGGGGCGCTACTAGTTTTATATAATTGTATAATACGTAAAAATCTGAATTTTGTTGTGTAGTTTTATGGTAGTACTTAGACGTTATGTTTTAACAGCATCCAAAATCGCATTTCGTAAAACTGGTGATCCTAAACATTGATTCAGTATTTTTGGTCTAATGCTGCGATGGCTGCGCAGGCGCGGATATTAGTCTCTGCGTTGGCTAATGGATGGTATAAACCTTGTAAACATCATAATTGGTTGGCCAGATGTATAAACATTTTATTAACTCTTTAAAAAAAACAACTTCAATGCACTGGAAAATGTACTCATACTACTATAACTCTAAAACTACTCGTCAGGTCTGACTCAAATTTAAATGGGAGGACCACATGATGAAAAGATTGAATGATCAAAATCAATCCACATAGTAAAAGTTATGAGGTAACAAACATAAAAAAACTGTCGAATTGAAAACCTCCTTTTTAAAAGTCGGTTAAAATCCTCCTAAGTGTAGAACGTGTTTCAACACAAACAGTAGTGATATTGTACGGTCACTGACTTGCTTACGATATGCTAATTGCCCCCGCTTCACTGACCGTTGACAAAGGTATCCTTAGTAAGTTGTACTCAATTGACCGAAAGTAAGGACATAAATAAGTGGTAACGGATAAATGAGTTCTTCCAAAGTAAATATGAGTTTGTATTCAATGCCAAAATGCATGTAGTGTCGATATATACAGGGTGTCCGATATAGACGTACTAAGCTCACAGTTGCATACAGGAAGCGTTTGATTGCTGCGGATATAGGGGACTAACGTTGCCCAATAACCCATATTGGAGAACACGTTGTCAAACTTAAGGGGCTGACAACCAACCGTCAAACAGCTTTTCGCTCGCACATTTCAACGATGACTCAGTTGGCTAGCGCATCCCCATAACAATAATTTAGTTCAAATACAACCAATTTATCATTAATTAAAAAATAACAAAAAGTGTGAAAGGATTTAAATCAGGTCTAAAAAGTAAAGTGATTAAAAAAATATAAAATGATGATCCTTTATAATTTCTAAAATGAACAAACATAAATACAAATGCCATGACGTTGACTTTTAAATTATGAAGTTGCTACCATCTTAAATATTGCAGTAAACTGTACATTCTCTAGCAAGTATAACTTTCTCGAACATTCGTCGGCTTATTTGCCTCAAGTAGCTACTCCCAGCATTTCAAATTGAACTCGGATTCGTTATAAAATATGTAAATGCATTTATAATTCATACTCAAGAGCATCTGACGCTGATCCCGGGCTGAGAGTATGCCCTGTAGACAAGTGACTTTCGACAGAAGAAGGAAGACCAAGAAAACATAGCTACAACGTGAGTTTATAAGAATGAACAAGGCGTCCTGCCTTGTGTTGTAAGTCAGTGGGTACCGAGAACAAGTGGGATGAAGTCAAACTCAAAAGGTTCCGTAGAATCACAAGTACCTATCACTAAACGGCTTAAAGCTAGGTATGCCAGTTCCACGCGACCATCTTCGAAGAACACGCTACAAACTCAATAATAATAATAAATAATAATGCTGGAAAACCCGCACAGCACCATCTAGCCCCAAAGTAAGCTATTCAAGCTTGTGGATTTTTTTTATTATACATAGAAAACACCCAGACCACCGGAATAAACTGCAGATTGCACACAAATTTGTACCGAGACGGGAATCAAACCCGCAACCTCTTGAGTCGCAGTCAATACAATACAATAATCATTTATTTGCGAAACACAGGTTATAAAAGGGTGACACATATTGTTTGAGTAAGCTCAGCTATGTTCTACTAAAGCCGGGTCCGCAGCGCCGTGTTTTCGTGTTTTCTAACATCTTAACATGTTTTCAAAACAAAATAGGGGCGTGGCTTAACAGTTTTGTTAGCAAAACCACAAAAACATGTTTGCCGAGACAAATGGATAACATCACCCGCGTTCGCCTGCGGGGAGGGGAAGCGTCACATTTTATGTTATATATGTGTAAGCTTCTACGTCCTCTTCGTCGGAACTCATTTTTGAAATGAATTGGAATGAAACAAAAACAATAAACAAAACAGAACACACCAGACGGGCTGTTTTAAAAACATGTTATGCTTAAAATGTTATGTAACATGTTTTGTTAGAAAATTGGCGCTGCGGACCCGGCTTAAAAAGCATGCAAACATTTTCTTTTTAACAATTACAATAAAATTTAAACAATTTCAACTCACGGTTCCTACCGTTCTTATGAGGCCCCAAAAGCATAAGCAAGGCTTTTTAAACAATTATTAAAGAAGGCAGAGTTACTAACACTAAGCTCGCATCTCAGGCTGCCGAAATGGGCATGGCGTTTCGTTTTCGATTCGACTCTTCGACGGCCAGTTATCTAGGGCGCTCAACTCAAGTACCTACCATGAATACAAATATTATTAACATTACCTACCTGGCGTTCTGGAACTCGAGGTGGTATGAATAACATTAGACATTACTAACTATAAATTATGTCACGTTTACAATCTACTTTCTTTTTCGAAAAACTCTTGTCTATTATCATCTAAATACATTTATTTTCGACATAATTATTAGTATTTTTCGGTATTTCAGACAACTGAAACAACTATACGACTTCAATCACAGGAGCGGTAGATATTCCCTCAAATTTTAAGATATCTGAGGAAATATCTACACAGCATCATAGAAGAGATTCTTTGGGGATATGTAAGGAACCGTGCTTTAGGTCAGAGGTAGTACCTACTCCAGACATTGTGTTAAGTTGCTCTTGGTTTTCAAATGAATTATCATCACTATTTTCATTCAAACCAAAGGCAAATCTTTAGTATCCTAATGATAGATTATAAAAATAAATCCCTGGTTTACGATTCATAATCCATTGGAAATAAAATCTCTCGATCATTGACTAAAAGCATAAACAAAGAGTTGGCGATGATCGGTTCTGAAAATACACAGAAAAATACACAACTGTGTTATATTTTACTGTATTTCTCTCAATAATTCTATCCGAAATGACGTAATGGTTGATAAACAAACGCGCCGTACCTGTATTATCGGCGATATTGTATTTTGGGCAAGACCGATAGCGGCGCCTTCAAGGACGCTACACGATAGTTGCTAAGTAGGTTAGTCTGGTATTCTTAGACGAGAGTTAAAACTCTTAAGTTTCCTCAACAGAAAGATTTGTTTTTTGCAAAAGAACATGATAAAATTATAACCTACAAGGACGTCTAAGAATGCCTTTAACCGAAATGTCATGTAAATGGATGACTTTTAGGGTTTTTCCAGGTAAAGCCATAACATATTGTGATCTTTGCAAGCAAATAAATGGATGCCATTTCAGTAAAGCCGTATTTTTATTATAAACTAGCTGGTACCCGCGACTTCGTCTGCGTACTTTTAATCTCTTCATCTCTTTTTTTCGCAATAAAAGGTAGCTTATGTTCTTTCTCAGGGTCTAAAGATTGTCTGTGCCAAATTTCATCAAAATCGGTTGAGAGGTTTAAGCGGGAAAGCGTAACAGACAGACAGACAGACAGACAGACAGATAGACAGAGTTACTTTCGCATTTATAATATTAGTTGGGATGTAACTTGACATCTTATACCCATAAAAATATGTCACTTTACATCTGAAATACAAAGTAAACACAAATGAAAACTAAAACAAGCTAGCAAAGTTTGGCATACCTACCTACTCTTTGAGTCTCTGTCTTGAACTTTTATTCTGTAACGATACTTAGCGTGCAAAGGGATGATTGCACCCTAAAAATGTAGTTTGAAATTCTATTACAAACCTGTTCTTTATAGAATAGTTTTTCCCCTTCATATGTATACAACTAGAAAACAACAAAGATACCGTCAGGAAGTCAAAATCGCTGTACAGTGTTATGTTCGGCACAGCTGTGAATCACGGGCAAGGAGCGGATGCGCCCGCGCATGTGTCTGCGCCTAAAATTAACACCTCACGTGAAAAAGCGCCAACGGACAACAAACAGTGTACGTTAACTATCCATTCAATGTTGTAATTATGAAGATGAATTGTTTAAACATGTATTTTTGAATTCGGTTTTTATCAATCAATCATTTTATCGTGCAACAATGTAAAAATGAAACATTGGCCCATACTATAAACCAGAATAACAAACAATAGGTAAATAATAACCTACCCTACTATTATTATAAACGCGAAAGTTTGTAAGTATGGACGGATGGATGGATTGATGACAACTAGTGATTAATATACCTGAATATACCAGTCTAGAAAGGCACTTTGCCTACTTGATGCAACAAAACAAATTCTTCATTACTGGACGAGCTTCGCGTAAATGTTCCATAGCCATAGTAGCTGTTGCAAGATGAGCTTTATTTAGGCGGACCGAGTGCCAACGTCGGAACCAAGCTTAGTTACTTGCCAGTTCTTGAAGACGACCTGGCGATAGATTCACTTACGGCCGAATACTCAAACGCTACTTAGATTTGAGCATGTCTCAAGAGACGAGTTTTTGACAGATTTTCATTAAAAACTGTCAAAAAACTGTGACTTGAGACATGTTCAACTTTGAGATGCGTTTGAGTATTCGGCCGTTAGTATATTAAGATGTTTCAAAGTCATCCCTGTGATTGTACTGAATAAAGACCATTTTGGTTTTGATCTTGTGGGTGAGGTTGACTAAGAAAAGACAGAAATACCTATTTGAAAATAAATGCTGTGTTTCTTTCTTTCATTATTTCAAAAGGTATACATGTGGAGTTCGCTGTGCATCACTCTCGTCTCATCCCTGCAAATACATTTTATTCCACTCGACCGGCTTCGAACCCTAACAATTAGAAGGCGGGGTCTCTCCCACTGAGCCACCGGTGCCCTCTCGGTGTCATATAGCCCTAACCGTTCTAACATCAGCGATCAAACACAGTTCCAGGAACCCATGGATCACCGGACGTCACTTTGTCATGTCACGCCGGCGGAAGTACATTGTAGGTCTACATCTACGCTCTAACTGTAAGACGTTCTAACAGATGGCATCGTTAAACCGAAGTGTATTAGAGATCTATTTGTATGACGCGTTCACACACTCTCTCATATAGCTTCGTTTGTGAAAAAGTACTAATCGACTACCTACTAGTAGTACTAATGACAAGATTAACCCACTATGTATTATACCCTGTACCCTATACTGATCTGTAATAAACTAGTAGGTACGCATTGTACCTATGTTTGACCCAATGTAATATTCATTACAGGGTAAGACCATTACCACTCTGATTGATACTCATGATTACATTAAAATATCTAGGGGTGACAATAGATCGCCATATGACCTGGAAACCTCATATTGACACCTTTAGTAAGCGAGTTCGGAAACTCATATATGTATTTAAAAACCTCCGCGACGTGGCTGATAGAACTCTAATAATTAATGTATACAATGCACTCTGTAAGTCTATCTTAACCTATTGCAATACATCATGGGGAGGAGCTTGTAGTACCCATTTCATTGCACTAGAACGTGCCCAACGCGCTGTCTTGAAGGTTGCAACCTTTAAACCTTACCGATTCCCTACGTCTGAACTTTATAAAGACTGTGGGGTGTTATCAGTTCGACAACTTTATATACACGACCTTATATTGGCCCAACACAAACTTGCGACCCCTCATCTTGTAAATCAAACCTCAATCAGAAGAAGAAAACACCGAGTTTTTCCCAAACACAAATTACATTCAAAACTAGCACAACGTCAGCAATCGTTCCTCGGCCCATATATCTACAACAACACAAGCAAAATCATAACACTAGTATCACTTCCCAACAGGGAAGTCAAACTTGCACTCAACAAATGGCTGAGAAACCTCAGTCACGCTGAAACAGAGAACTTACTCAAAGTTATAACCTAATAAATGCATTCATCACACACACACGCACACATGTCACACTCTTCCACTCACCTCCTTCTCCCTAACACTCACGTTCAAACACACCATAATTTGTGCGGTTCTCCTGTGATACCTTGGCTCTTAAGAGACTCGTGTAATCAGGAGAACCGTACACAAACCCCCCTAAACACATAACCCTCGATACACATACACAAATACACACGCAAAACACAAGCACGCACATATATACACACATACACACACACACACACACACACACACATCTCACCTAAACTCTCGCTCTCACTCAACTGCATGCAGGTAATAATTCTAATTTTGTTTTAGTTTTTATTTACTTATATTCTTCTTTTTTGCAATTTTCCATTGTTATTAAAATAAATACCGCAACTACTAAAACTGTTAAATATATGAAAAATGTAGAATCAACTTACCTATTACAGTACACAATAATACTGCTCGCTTACTGTTGTATCAAACGAAGGCTACGCAGACCCTGCGACACAAGATTTCTAATCTTAGTGCAGGCTCTGCATGTCATAACACCTAAAAATCAGCGCTTACATGTTCATTTGTATAAATATTATTATTGTACCTAATAACTACTATATGCTGCGGTCTGAGAAATAAATATTATTATTACTTCTTCTTCTCTCCATTTACGGCACTTGTCCGTCACAAGGAATATAGTTTTCAAACTCCTTGGTCCGTCATTTGACAGACAACCTCGCCAGTGTCAAGCGATAAAGATTAAATACTTTTTTGTCAAGTCAGTCAGAAAATGGGGGGGGGGGGGGGGTTCGTTTTATTTTTGAAACATCTAAGTTCAAATCAGGATATTAGGTTAGACATATGTAGTTTTGTATTCAGCACAAGTAACATATTTTTGCAAATCATTGTATTCATTTATTACGATAGCTAGCTTTTTTTTTTTTTTTTTTTTTTTTTATACAACTAGCTGATGGAACAAGCAGATGGCCCACCTGATGTTAAGTGGTAACCATCACCTATAAACAAAACATTGCCCCGTAGGTCACGCACAATAGGAACGTGCCCTACGATGCACTGCCCTGCGTCCATCAACTTGAGGCATACAGATGTTAAGCCTCATGTGCCTGTAATTACACCGGCGACCACACTCTTCAAACCGAAACACAGCGTTGCTGCTTGGCGGCAGAAAAAGGCGTGGTGGTAGTACTTCCCCGGACGAGCCCTTCACAAAGAGCTCTACTACTCTTAAAAGCTTGATATGTTACCACAAATATATTTATAATCTGTGGACTAAGTGCTAATGTTGCAAATGCAATGGTTTGGCAAGCGTCACCTTAGCACGTGGGAACAAGGAAATGTGATCGTTTACAAACGACTCAAAACATCCCAGTTTTATTTATCTTTCGCTGGGAAATTGAAGCTTGATTTGACGAGAATAGTTTGCACTGACGACATGACGAGGTTTTTTCCACCTCTGTTGTGTGGAATGTCCATCAACATTTTTGGAATTAATCACGTATCTATCGACTACTTCATTAATATAAGTAATTTTGGACATTCCAAATATAGCACCACCTACGCGCGTATATTCCTTTCACCTCATTATTTCGAAAGAAAGAGAAGAGCTACTGCGGAGCTGTTAGGGCTGTGAGGATAATTTATGAGGTGTCCATGTCCAGTTACAAAACTGGCAAGCAACCAAATAAGGTATATTATACAAAATAATGTTAGAGTGAGGAAATGCGGCAGGTGCAATGTCAACTCAATAACTCTTATCGATTATTGCACAACCTACTAACGTGCCTTATCTGGAAACGAGGTGTTTATAATCTTTAAGATATCGGTTTTTTGACTGCATTATACCTAATGACCTGTTTTATGTGCGTTCATTGAAATTAGTTTTTTGAATTAACAGTAAAGAGAACCCAGAGGTCTTTCCACATGATATTATGGACTAGATTTCTAACTAAGATTACCTACTATATAAACTACTAGCGAGCCGCCCGCGCGCCCCTGCTTCGCATGGGTGCACATTGTTTTTCTACTATATCGTGCGTGTATTATACATATAAACCTTTCCCTTGAATCACTCTATCTATTTAAAAAACCGCATCAAAATCAGTTGCGTAGTTTTAAAGATTTAGGCATACATAGGGACATAGGGACAGAGAAAGCGACTTTGTTTTATACTATGTAGTGATGATACAACTACATAAACGCTATTTCTAACGCTTAAAAAATTGCCGGTTCACTCTGCATCTCGGTTCTGTTTATGGCACCTGTCCGTCATTTATACAGATAATCCAGTGTTAAGTAAATTAGATTTAATACTCTGTGGTCAAGTCAGTCTATTTTAAAGTAAGAGGTCATTTGTTTTGAAGGAAATTGTGACGGTTTGGTCCATACCACAAAATCACATTTTATTTTGCATTTCTATCCAAATTGATCACACATTATGCTCAAGTAATGTTGCTTAAAATGCCAACGAAATTAAAAAGTACTTCCCCAAATGACAGAAAACGAATCACCTGTTCAACTTACTTATATTTTAAGTTCGTCGAGTTTAGGAGAATGTTTTTTTTTCGGTCCAAAAAATAATTTAAAAAAATGTATGACCTCAAGCCTGCCACATGGTTGGTTTAAAAGATCATCTCAAATACAATATTGTATGTAATCAAAATAATCTGTTCTGCAGATTTTAATCAGATTATTAATCAGTGCAGTCCTTTCTATGTAGCTCTATCCGCTTCTTTGCAGCTCTCCGCTTATAAACTGCAGGTTCGATTTTGTTGCGCCTTTGCACACATAGTAACTTCCAATGAATGAGTCGATCAACAATAGATGAACCTATTGTTGACCGCCTGGGGACCGCAGATTTTTTTTTGGACCAGCACTCATAGTAAAAAAAAACTCTCCTTTTGAGTACAAAATGTACCTACAGTTAATTGAGGTATGAGCACGCTTCAGTATGCACAGCTGTATGTAATGAGCTCATTATAGGTACGATTCCGTTAGCGATAATATGGCGATTATGAAACGTAGTCAGTTTTGTTCTTATTTTGTGAGGTACAAACCGCTTAACTTATTCCAGACACGCTTCCCTATTTTGATATTCAATCCTGCATGTACCGAAGCCAGAAACGGAATCGTTTTTCACATTTCGATGCTACACCAACTATACCTATAGTTGGCATATTTCAGTACCTATAGCTGTTACGAAACTCTGTGCAGAGATTCGATTAGCAGCTAAGATTATTTTTTACTTGCTGAGCTCCACAGTTTATGCCGCGTAGTTTAAATGCCGGTATTTCCACGGAAGAAAAAGTACCCATGTGCTATTCTAGACTATAATCTATCCCTGTGCCAAATTTCATCCAAATCCGTTCAACCGTTCGGGCGTGAAAGAGTTACAAACTTCCACCCATCCATGCTTACAACCTTTCGCGTTTACAATAGTAGTAGGGTTAGTAATAGGATTCAGCTGTGCTTTTCCTCTGGCTTTTCCTCTGGTCCAACACAGACTTGCCTAATTTATTTGTGCGACATTTTTTCTACAAAAAAGTCTGAAATCATTGACACAAAACCATATTTCTGATTCACCGACCACAAGGGCCCTACTACGAGCCCACGCGTGACCTCATGATGAGAGGAGCTAGTTGTCATGTAATAGACTAATTGAATCGGTTATTTTAGAAAGCGAACAAGTCAGGTTTTTTTGAAAATAGCGATTTTGACGGGTTCGTATTCTCTGTGGATAAAAATACTTCGTAAAATGATAATACGTCTGAAAATACTTTTATTACCATAATTTAACATTATATGTGTAAAAAAACCATAAAACGCCATTTAACTGAAAGTTATTTAGTTTTTTTGAGTCTCTTGAAAAATTTGGGTTCACTGACATGTTCTCTTTCTTAAATAAATGATTCAATTAGGAAGTACGAATTGTGATTCAAATAGACCCCTCAAGGCAAGTGACGATATGTTTTGATGTAATAGTATGAACAAGACTAGTAGGGCTGCTTGGAAAACTTCGAAATTATGTAATGACAGAAGATAACATAATAAATAATAATAGTTCATAGTTCATAGTTGATAGTTCATAGTTCATAGTTCATAGTTATTTATTGGTAAAAATATTATTACATGTCAGGGGTTAAATTCATGTTGTAGGTACATTAACATAGTAATACTAATTTACTAGAGTAAATACATTAAAAAACACATCCACAACAACACAGTAAATCTACATAAATGTAAGTCATATAATTAATCAAAGTCAGTCAGTGGATCAGTTGAGCTATCTATAGATCGTTTGCAACGGTCTGCAGATAGCTCAACTGTTTCATATGTATTTTGTATATTTTGTACATTTTGTAAATAATTGTAACTATTAGTTGTAATTTTCTTTGTCAATAAAGTTAAAATTTATTAATCAAAGTACAATAACAAATCCACAATAAAAAAATTATTTAATACAATAGAACAATCATTATACATGTGTAATACAAAAAGTCATCTGATAAATGTCAAGAATTCATAAGGGGCTTGCTGCACAAGCCACTTTTTTAGTAAATTTTTAAAGGACCGCGTCGAACTAGCATCCCTAACGGCCGTCGGCAGACTGTTGTATACAGAGGGAGCCATCACGTGCACTAGCCTCGAAGACTTTTCAAGCCGCCGCGGGATCGCCCTCAGTCTTTCAGCGTTTCGCGTGTTGTACTGGTGGCCAACCCCAAGTTTTGAGAAAGACGCCAGGTTCTCCCGTGCGTACAGTGCTGTCTGTAGGATAACCATCGCAGGAACCGTTAGTATCCCCAAGGATCTAAAGTATGGCTGCGCTGAGGTCTCGCGCGACACTCTTACAATAGCCCTCACCGCTCTTTTTTGCATCCTGAAGATGCGCTCCCAGTCAGCGGCGCGGCCAAAGAATTCTATGCCGTATTGGAGCTGTGAGTGGACCGATGCGAAGTAGCAGCTTCTTCCGACATGCTCAGGCAGCATTGCAGACACGCGCCAAAGCGCGAAGCATGCGCGACCCATCTTTCCGCTGAGCTTTTCGATGTGTCGCTCCCACGTCAAAGCGCTGTCCACCTGAAAGCCCAAGAAATTCGTGCATCCTATTTGTTCAATGTGTTGCGGGCCTACGTTTACCGCCAGTTGTCTATATTTACGACCCGATAGGTTGAAGTGAACAAAATGTGTCTTGCTTATGTTCAGTAACGGGCTAACCGTTTGCACCAAACCGCACTTGTTCAGATCCGACGCTACTCTGTTCAGATTCGCCTCCAGTAGGTCGACTGTCGGTGCTGTGACGATTGCCGTGACGTCATCGGCGTACATGAGTACGTGTCCTCTGCTTATACCCTCCGGCAGATCGTTGAGCAGAAGCGAAAACATTATATTTGACAGGGGGGAGCCTTGTGCTACACCAATTTTCGTGGTGAGTGGTTTAGATTTTATTTTACCTCCACAACCGACAACAACCTGGGTTCTACCTGACAAAAAATTTGTCATGAGTCGCATCGCTGGGCCATCGATACCGTAGTACTTCATTTTGTCCGCGAGGACGTCGTGGTCAGCTACGTCGAAGGCCTTAGAGAGGTCACAGAAGATGACGGCGACTTGTAGCTGCCTCTCCCGCGCCTCCAGGACGCGGCGCACCAGCTCTCGCACCAGCGCCGTCGTGGACCTGCCGGCGCGGTACGCGTACTGCCGGTCAGACAATGAATCACATTCTGCGAGATATTCTATCAAGCGCGCGCTCACTCCATATTCGAACACTTTCGCGATGCTTGGTATTATGGACACTGGCCGATAACTATCGATCTTTTCCTGCTTACCTTTGCCTTTATATAGTGGGGTGACTTTTACGTGTTTCAGTCTTTTTATTCGCCACGCCTACGGCAAGTATGCGGTACACCTCGTATGGCGTGAATGCCTTCAGGTGAAGTGACCGGTCCGCAGGCTTGCGCGCAGCCGCCAGCGCACCGCATGCCGCCGCGACTGTCACGAAGTGACAGTTCACGGCGTCCACGGCGGCCTCCTTGCTAGAAAACCTGGAACCATCAGGGTGTTGAATTATTTCAGTGAAGTCATACGGTCTTTTTGTTTTTCCGGTCTCTAAATTAATTATTTCCCACATCGTCTTTATTACGTTGCTTGAGCTATTTAGAATGCCACAAAAGTGGTCGCTTCTTTTGGTCATTAATACATTGTTATACTTATTCTGGAATTCGTCAAGTTTTTTGAATAATTCCTTGTTGCTAGGGAATTTTGCCGTTAAATCTCTTGTTTCGCGTAGTACTCGGTCGAGACATACAAGTTCATTGCTAACCCATACACACTTTTTCTTTAGAATAGTATGTTTCTTGATTGGAAAACATATTTCAAATTTATTTTTTATTATATTTATGACAGCTTCGCCAAGTAGGTTAGGAGAGCATCCATATTCCATAAGTATCTGATCCCAGTCGACACTGGCAACAGCTGCCACAAAATTGGATCTATTAGCATGAGTATACGACCTGGCCATCCGGAAAGGTTGGACTTTCGGCTGACGCGCTTCACACGGGATGCAGGCGCGCACGGCGTAGTGATCGCTCAGGTGTGTGTGGACTGCTGTCGCACGTGTTTCGGTGACCGCCGAGGAATCCACGTAGACGTGGTCGAGGCTAGTGCATGTTGTCTCTGTCACACGAGTAGGGAAATCTACAACATTACACAAGTTATGAAACACAAGTTAAGTCATTTGGCTTGTTTTGGTCATTATTTAAAAGACAATTAGAATCTATGTTGATGTCTCCTAGAATGACGCAGTCCCGTTCACATTTACATAATTCATTGAGCATACTCTCCAACACAGGAAAGAATTGGGAGGTATTTGTCAAATTTGACCTATAGATACATATAACTATGGTATTCAAGTCTGTGAGTTCAATAGCCGATATCTCACACACTTGTTCCACTGATAGATTATTTAAAACATCGAGTGCTCTAGAATTTAGTATTGACCGAACATATATGCATGACCCACCATGAGCTACTGATGGCCTGCAGAAGTATGAGGCAAGATAATAGTTATTTATACTAATGCAACTTATTTCTGGGTCTTTCATCCAGTGTTCAGTAAGGCACAGTACATCACATTTCAAATCACTCGAGAGTAACACTTCTATTTGACTAGTTTTATTCTTGACGGATGCAATATTCTGGTGACATACCGTTATCTTCTCACATTCATGATTGACTGCATCGTTAGATACTATAGTTGAGTTCACTTGTTGAGTTGTTGGTGGCGAGTTATGCGTTCGTCGTGGGCTGTTCTCCTGCGTTTCCCCGTGGGACACGGGGCCGCCCTGGAAACCACTCCGAGAACTGCACTCCTGGAGGCCACACAGCTGGACTAATAATGCTAGACAATCCACACAGCACTATCTAGCCCCAAAGTAAGCTACTCAAAGCTTGTGTTATGAGTACAAGATAACTGATGTAATACATTTAATTCATTATACAAGATAACTGATGTAATACATTTAATTCATTAGTATACATAAATAGATAGATATATTTTTTATACATAGAAAACACCCAGACCACCGGAACAATTTTCTGCAGATCGTACACATATTTGTTCCGAGGCGGGAATCAAACTCGCAACCTCTTGCGGCAGGCGGACTCTCGCCCGCTGCGTTAAAGAGGTCGTCAAAATAAATAGGTGGATACATTGTATTCTTGGTGTGTTGTGGATTTAACTTCAAATTAAACAAAGCATACTAATAACTGGTAGGCCAAAGATGGATGGATTGTGTGAAAGATGACATAGGCAAGGAAGGAGTGACTACTGAGATGACGGATGATAGAAGAAAGTGGCGAGAAAAAACCTGTTGTGCCGACCACATTAAAGTGGGAACAAGAAAGGAGGAACAAGAAAAGTGAAATTAGAATAAATAGATAAGGTAGCTTGATGAGGTAACAATTTTTTTTATACTACCAAGGTAGCAAACAAGCATACGGCCCACCTGATGGGAAGCGGTTACCGCAGCCTATGGACGTTTGTAACACCAGCGGTGTCACACTCGCGTTGCTAATCCTTTAAATATTTTAACACGTTTTTACATTTATCTTTGATTACACAAAATACCTAACTAGAAAACATTGAATTTCAAATAGCCACATTCAAAGAATAATGAAGAAAGTAAATAGCTCGCAGTCTTTGATATTTGGCACGAAACAGCAATCATGCATCGTAAGTAGGTACTCTATTTTAGACGACTATTCCGATAATCGGCGTTTAAGTCATCTTTGAGCACTGGTGGTAATGAAGACGGTGGATTCAAGTCTTGATCGTTTTAGCTCATTATATTTTCATCGATACGATAAAACTTTTTAAGTTACATGCTTGCACGGCTGTTTTGTATATTAAATTTCGTTCGTTACTCAAATTAATCGAGAATTACTGTCAAATTTACTGGCGATTTACATAATAAACTAGCCAGATCCATTCTTTGAAAAAAAAAACATCATTTTGGGCTTAAAAAACAAGGTTTTTTAAGCTGATTTACCACTTGGGTATCAGATTTTTGATAGAGTTGTCTGACAGTATAAATAGATTAAACTAAAAAATCCTTCTCATCATTCAACTAAATTAACCATCACACATTCCTCTAAAATCCATCCTACAAACTATTCGAACATCTATGTTATTCCAATAACCAACAGTAACTATTATCTGCTGTGATTATAATAACTGCTAACTAATCTGTGGGAGCTCGTCACGGATTGTGAGCCCAATCATTTCACTCGATTTCGATTTCACTGCTTGTACATCCGCGCGTGCGCAGACCAATGAAAAAATAAACACGATATGTGCGAGTGTGATCTGGGACTGATAAAAAGTGGAAGGGTTCTGCATAGGAATGGCTTTAATAAATGATCAATTTCATTATGATAAATGATTAAAATAAGCGTACTAAACCTTCTTTTGTTTCTTCTGTGCCAGAGATTTGACAGGTGTGGTTGGGAGAGCTTTAATCAAATCTCACCTATATTTTCCCAACCATTCCGCGATATTTAGAAGTGAACAGTCACACTTGGACAGAAAAAGTAACCGCTTTTTTGAATCCAGAGCGAAGTGAAGGATTCTAGAGTAGAACCCCGAGCTTAGCGAGGGATTCGTACGTCGCCCGAGCCAAAAATATATTTTGCTCCCGAATGGTACACTCTACTTTTCATCACCCACTATGAGAAAATAAAAGGCACCTCATATTTTATTAGTTTTGGCTAAGTACTAGAAGGAGGCCCAAAACACATTTTGAAAAATTATTGGCGCCTCTTGCATTTCTCCGTTCAATAAAATTACCATATAGGCTTTCATATATTTCTCCCGGGACTTTGCAGATAATATATTATCCATCACATTTCTTGCGTCAGTTCTAATACTTTCAGGAGTTAATTCTATACTTTCACTGTCACTTGAAGAACTGATTGTTCAAAACAAAACCATGAATTTCTAACAATCCGTGAAAATTTACGAAAACGCGGGCTGTATTTTGCGCGTTTTTACATTGATTTCTTTTTTTTACTAAGCCGGCATGGCGGTCTATGGGCCGTCGTACCAGCCAGTCTTTATTCAAACAATATTTGCGTTCGATTTCTTTGGCGCTGAACACTGAAGATGTTCCAAATTCAAAAAGTGTAACTTTCCCGCGCACTTATAGTTTCTTATAGAAAACACCACCTTTGGGTGCACATAAAGGCGAACCAAATCGATGTTTTCGAATAGATGGGATGAAAAAACACTAGATATCCCTTCAAATTTCTAGTACCAAATACCAGCTTTCCCGGACGATTTCTTCATAAAGAACTTACCGACTCCTGTTAGCAGGTTAAATTAACATTATAACATGGCACGATTCAAAAGCAGTTGTAGTCAACAGTGTTGTCTTGTCAACGATCACTTCACGCTAATTATAATTATCTTGAAAGCGAACGACTTGGAACTTTCAATTTTATTGTTCACTAATACTAGATTATTATATACTAGACTGGATTACAGTCTAGTCAATGTAGATGGCTAGTGTAGCGCGTGACCATCTAATAGTATACATTTTGAGAGTGGTAAAGCTCTTTTTAAATCTTTCTTTCTTTCTTTCTTTCTTTCTTTCTTTCTTTCTTTCTTTCTTTCTTTCTTTCTTTCTTTCTTTCTTTCTTTCTTTCTTTCTTTCTTTCTTTCTTTCTTTCTCTTTCTTTCTTTCTTTCTTTCTTTCTTTCTTTCTTTCTTTCTTTCTTCCTTTCTTTCTTTCTTTCTTTCTTTCTTTCTTTCTTTCTTTCTTTCTTTCTTTCTTTCTTTCTTTCTTTCTTTCTTTCTTTCTTTCTTTCTTTCTTTCTTTCTTTCTTTCTTTCTTTCTTTCTTTCTTTCTTTCTTTCTTTCTTTCTTTCTTTCTTTCTTTCTTTCTTTCTTTCTTTCTTTCTTTCTTTCTTTCTTTCTTTCTTTCTTTCTTTCTTTCTTTCTTTCTTTCTTTCTTTCTTTCTTTCTTTCTTTCTTTCTTTCTTTCTTTCTTTCTTTCTTTCTTTCTTTCTTTCTTTCTTTCTTCTTTCTTTCTTTCTTTCTTTCTTTCTTTCTTTCTTTCCTTATCTTTCTTTCTTTCTTTCTTTCTTTCTTTCTTTCTTTCTTTCTTTCTTTCTTTCTTTCTTTCTTTTCTTCTTTCTTTCTTTCTTTCTTTCTTTCTTTCTTTCTTTCTCTTTCTTTCTTTCTTTCCTTTCTTTCTTTCTTTCTTCTTTCTTTCTTTCTTTCACGTTCCTATTGTGCGCGACTAAGGCAATGCGTTGTGATTAGGTGATGGTTATGCATGATTTAATACAACTATCTGATAATAAGAGGTAGGGATAGGGACCTCTTATTATCATATAATTGTATTCAAGCATGCAATGGAGGGCTTTCTTTCTTTCTTTCATTCTTTATGGCTCCAGTCTATAGACAATACGTCAGTCAAATGTTTTGAAGAAAATGGTGGCGGTTTCTTCAAAACATTTGAAACATTTTCTGTCAAATCACTATATCACTACACTTTTATTCCAAATGCTTACACTTTGTGCTAAGAGCTCAAGTAATGTTGATTAAAATACCACCGAAATTACACAACTCAAAATAACACTAGAAATACAATAAAAATAAAAATGCTGTGTTGCTTCGCAAAAAATAAATAAAAGAGTTGGTGGAAATTCCACGCAGCACTGTCTCGCCCCAAACTAAGCCAAAGCTTGTGATATGGGAGTCAGATGGCTGTTATACTACTTATATACTTTTTTTTGTAAATACGTACTATGAATATTATTAACATCTAGACACAGAATAATCTATGTTCACCACACAAATGTTTGTTCACGGACTGAGCTGTGAAGGCTGTGTAAAATGACAGAATACCAATCCAAAGGAGGGCTTCTTTGCATGTTTGTCTGTCAACGATACTGAAAGCGACGAGAATGTGTTAATTGCATAACAATACCGCACTGACTACGACACGGGTGAAGTCATAACTATGTCTACCTCCAGGAATTAACCTACTTTACAACGGTACTACACACTATTGCGACAGTGACTTTTGTCCTTAATTATTAAGTTTGAAATAGTAAAGGACAAACTGAATACTTCGAACGACATATGGAAGTTCCCATGTGTGTTCATAAATAACATCGGTGATTTTATAATTTTTTATTATGCTGAAATGTTCGAGCGATAAGTTATTTCACGATTGTCAGCCCCTTAATAACTATGTGTATGGTCAGGGTGGTGACACGCTCGACCCATTACTCATGTCCGGCTTTTAGGTAATAGGTGCTGTAATCATAGGGCATAGTAAGAAATTAAATTTGAATTATATAGGATTTTATTAAAATTAATACTAGAAACCAACTAGACATCTCAAGCTAAATCACTACATAGTATAAAACAATGTCGCTTTCTCTGTCCCTATATCCCCATGTCCCTATGTCCCTATGTATGCTTAAATCTTTAAAACCAAGCAACGGATTTTGATGCGGTTTTTTTAATAGATAGAGTGATTCAAGAGGAAGGTTTATATGTATAATACATGCATGATATATGCACCCGTGCGAAGCAGGGGCGCGCGGGCGGATCGCTATTTAAAAATAAATTAAATACTCATTACGGCCAAAAGTTCAATGAGCTGCAATCACCTAATACTTTAATTGCTAAAGTTTGTGAGTTTGTATTTTTGCCAGTCGGTGCCGTAAAGACTGAACGGATTTAGATGAAGCTTTGATTATATATAGTTCGTGATGAGGAATAGCTCAATTTAACATTTTTTGCTATCCAAGTAAGTATAAAATTGTCTCGCAGGAACCCGCGTAAGTCGAGTGTAAATACTAATAGAATGATAACAAATATACTAAAATACTATTATAGGTAATTAAAAAACAGAAATAGCTTCACGACTTTGATACCCAGGCACGGTAGATATCCCTTCTGATCTCTTATTACCAAATAAAAACTCCACGAACTCCAGATTCGTTGTGTTAAGTCTTTCTAAGTAGGATAGTCACAGGCACGTCCAAACATTACACATGACTCGTGACAGGTCGCAAGCCCACCGCCGCTATCTGTCCCGACACAAAATGTCCAACAAAGTGCATCCTGTAAATTCCATTATCTGTCGCTATTCTATCTACTATCTAACTCGTGTCTTTGGTTTCTGTATTGTTTCTTGGAAACAAGGAATTCTTTTGTTATTGCACAAAACGAGTAGATAGAGATGGTGTATGTGGGTCAGACACGGCTTGAGTTAACGCCCTGTGTACTGCTACTAGCACTGGTTTTTGCCGCTAGTAAACTTGGACACAATTTTTATTAGTTTGCTTTACTTTTGCTACTGAAAAATGTCGGTATGTTACTTGTATTGAATTAAAGAAAGAAAGAAAATACATTTATTTTGGACACACACGATACATACACTTATAATAATTATAACAAGAAAATAAAATAAAACATTACCAGAAGCACGACAGAAAAGCAAATACAAGAAGGCAAAGAAGAACAATTTCAGAATAAACAGTAGGTAGGAAAAGTAGAAATAAAAATAGAGAAGGACGTGTGCAGATAGGAAGAAGGTGCAAATCAGCTCGTATTGGACTCCCGTATCCGCATTTAGAATCTAGGGTGGTCCATTATGCGTGAGGGAAACATCACAAAATGTGGGCGTGAGCGACTGCTAAAAGTTATACTTTTGGAATATTTTTTCCAACATTTTTTTCGAATAAAGTGAACCGAGACTGAATTACGTCCGTAAAAAGTTTCGAGAAAGAAAATGCGAGCACAAAGTTTTT
Organism: Plemyria rubiginata; assembly: GCA_963576535.1. NCBI lineage: Eukaryota > Metazoa > Arthropoda > Insecta > Lepidoptera > Geometridae > Plemyria > Plemyria rubiginata. Next base: position 3,216,712 of record OY754917.1, read on the forward strand.
CTGTTAGATGTTTTTCAATTTACAATGACGGAAAGAAGTTGCGAACTTGCTTAGGATATACCTATATGTTTATGAGTATAATATACCTAACCTTTACACCTAACACTTGTATGGAACAAGCAGATGTTAAGTGGTAACCATCACTCGTAAGTCACGCTTGATAGGAACGTGCACTACGATGCACTGCCCTGCGTCCTTCGAGGCATACAGATGTTAAGTGTCATACCTGTAATTTTACTGGCAACCACACCCTTCAAACCGAAACTGAATAACACTGCTTGGGGGCAGAAAAATGGTGGTAGTTTCGATGGGATTGATGACTCATTTATTTTAGAACTCCTGTCAAAGTCAGAATATTATATTTAGTAAAATCACAAGGATCTCATTGAAATGTCAACCTTTGTCAAAATGCGTCTAAAAAGCAAGGAAGGTCCAGATAATATCACTAAAAGTGTCGGAATCAACATTAAAAGCAAATAGATAACAACCACCGCTGCTTATCTCTATTCGGATTCGGAGGGCGAGTTAGTGTCCCTTATCGAAACACTCGGCTCCACAGGACATTGTTTTCAGGAACTTAGAAGGTATAGGGTCCTGTTCTAATGAGAACGGGTAGTGATAGCGGGTAAATACCCGCTATCACTAATACGATAAGATAGCACCTTAGGACATATTAGGACTTATAACGAATTATAAAGAAATGTATGTAGAGAAATAAAGCGGCGCTAAGCAATACCTTCTACCTCTTACGAGCGCAAGTGAAAGGATATTTGACGACCTCTGTGGCGCAGCGGGCGAGAGCCTGCCTGCGACGCAAGAGGTTGCGGGTTGATTCCCGCCTTGGAACAAATTTGTGTACGATCTGCAGAAATTTGTTCCGATGGTCTGGGTGTTTTCTATGTATAATAAAAAAATATCTATCTATGTAAGTATATAATGTATTAAATATATCAGTTTACTAGTACCCATAACACAAGCTTTGAATAGCTTACTTTGGGGCTAGATAGTGCTGTGTGGATTGTCCAGCATTATTTATTATTTATTTATTTATATAATGGAAAAATAAGAATGATTATCAAAAAGTATTTACAGCATCTGGACTTTCTGGATACCATTGCAGTATCCTGCTAGTGCAAGCTGTGTGGAATGTCCTACAAAATTTATAAATGGCTCGGGTTATTACTTTTTATGACGCAGACTGCCGTCTGATTGATGGTTGTCTGTCAGCCTTGATGAAAAACATCATTGTATCGGTCATTGTTGTGGTACCTATAGGTTTGTTTGTCTCATGTTTTTATTACAAGCAGATGATTTTATTGTTTACTAGCTGATCCCGCGGCTTTACTCGCGCTCGTTTACTTTGAAAATCTCATACAAACTTTCATCCTCTATTTTATCCCCTTGGGGGTAGAATTGATCAAAATCCTTTCTTATCGGATGCCTACGTCATAACATCTACCTGCATGCCAAATTTCAGCCCGATCCGTCCAGTGGTTTGGGCTGTGCGTTGATAGATCACTATGTCAGTCAGTCAGTCACCTTTGAGTTATATATATTTAGATTTTAGATGACTTAGACTTAGAAACCATCGTGACGAAACGGGCATGTCCGTACAACCTAAAAAGCTAAAAACATGTGTCAAAAACTTAAAAGACCCCTTTGAGGCGCACTTAAAATCATTTCACCACACTGTTTCGAAAGAACATTAGCTATTGAAATATTTACGTTCAAACCTTTATTTCTTTATTTTCAGGTAAGACCAAACCCGAATAGACGCATAGCGTCAGCGCGTTGTTAATTCAGCTGTGAACGGGCAGCAGCCATCTGGAGCCGCTAACGACCTGGGATCCGTGCGGCAGACTCGTGGAGACTATTATCTCTAGAACAATCGGTGTAATGGAATCACTGAATAAACTGGTTCCCATCGTCATCAGCCTGAAGATGTCCACTGAAAACTGAAACAGCTTCACGACTTTGATCCCCAGGCACGGTAGATATCCCTTCAGATCTCCCAGTACCAAGTAGGTACTAATTCAAGATTCTTTGAGGATGTCTAAGGGGGGTAGTCAGAGGTACGTCCAAACATTACATTTGGCACATACCCACATTTTGCAGTAGTTAGTATTCCATATTCCACTGCTAGACATTATTCCCGGAAAGAACGATTCTGAGCCTTCAACCACCGACTTTATAAGAGTAATAGCGCTCTTTGTGATGGGCTCGTCCGGGGATGTACTTGGCGGTAGAAAAAGCCGTTGCTGTGTTTCGGTTTGAAGAGTGTGGTCGCCGGTGTACAGGTGTACATGAGGCCTCAAGTTGATGGACGCAAGTCAGTGCATCGTAGGGCACGTTCCTATCGTGCGAGGCAATGCATTGTTATAGGTGATGACTACGTAACATTCGGTGGGCCATCTATGATTTTCCATGAGCTAGATGTATAAAAAAACTACCCGTAATCCTGAAAATGTCGTATCGGGTAGAAGGTTGACCCACGCGCATAATACCAGTTCGTGAAATTATTCGAGAACCTTTATTCCCCACAAGGTATATCTATATTTCTACCCATTGCCATTTCAGCTTGCTCTATGCTTGCTATGTCGTTATTACTTGGGTTATCCGTCGGATTTCCTAGGTTCTTAAAAGTTTGACCACTGTGTGTATTTTGGCATTGCAGTGAATCACTTTGTGACCTAAGGTGTAGTTTGATTTGCCTGACAGCGCCGGTATCACGACTTTCCAAATGAATAAGGCACGACATATAGAACTACAAAGTAAACCGGACGAAATTCTTCACAGATAGGTCTACTAAGTGAATAATATGCTTGATCAGCAGTTTATTATAGTTGACCGGCCAAATCCAAAGGAAATACATGGGCAATACGTGTGGAATCGTTACGTCTCCGAAGTACCTAAGAAAAAATTAGCTTATAAAATTAAGTCGTTCTCTAAGTTCTTCCGGGGCGAGCATAAACAAGAAATGTCAAAGTAAACGTCACAATAAATTCTTACGCCATATTGGTTTTTTACATTATCGGTCCTTTTAGCGCTAAGTGAAAAAAGAAAAAAAAGTTGCGAACTCCATAGAATTTCCATGTTTCAATTTCAATACAGTAAAAACATCACTTTTATTCAAATACACGGTGCCCATTACTATGCAAGAGTTCAAATATTCAAAGGAGTTGAAAAAGTTAAAAGAAAGAAATGCAAGCGTCTGACGTGAATGAAAATTTAATGACATCGGCACAGGCAGGGTGTGAAACACCCCTTTTCACCCCTAAAGTGCGTCGTAAAATATAGATTTTTTGCAAACAACTCTTAGACTTCAAAACGCTAGGTTGTATAAGTTTTACGTTCTCTTGGCGATCCTTATAAATAAATGAATAGATAAAACGTAATCTGAGTATACCTACATATCTTATGATTAGTTGTTTTTTTAGTGCTATTTCAACATCGATAAAATGTAAATGGAAGTGCTTCTAAACGTACTGACACACATGCTCAAAAATAAGCATGCTTCTTTTGAGCATGCTCAAAAATCAACCGACGTACGACCAAATAAGCATGCTTATTTACTAGCACGACCTGTTCACACGTGCTTTTGTTGAGCAAGGCTCGAAAAAGCATGCTTTGGTTCGAAAACAAGCACGTGTGTCAGTACCATTAAGTTTTTAAGATTCAGATTTAGTTTTCGCGGTCGGAATTGAACCTACCACCTTCAATACAGATGGCAAGGCATCTTCCAAGCCTTGAGGGCCGTACTGAATAGGGCCGTAAGTGACCAATTGACCAAAAAGCTTCGCTAATTTCTCCCTAATAAAACTAATGCGCTTTATCGGCCCTCTATCAATACGGCCTTGCGTTCGTTCCACAACTATCAATCACAATTTACGGCGCCCTTTTGGCCCTATTGACCGATTTAAAATAACCAGAGTAATCTGAGCTCCAAATCTACTACACGCAACTTTTCTTGCAGCTCTAAATGCTTTGGTTCTTCTAATTTGGCGTGATCTCTACATTGGAACTTGCTGAAGGAAATCATAGGTCTATTTATTTTGGTGTTGATTTCTAATACGCTTTTAGCATAAGGTTTTTATAATATTCCGAAGTCTCCGGCCTATCATGAGCTTTGTATTCTTGCTTGCAGTAGGCGCTGGTAGTTTTTTTTATCCTGGTTATGCATCACTAGTTCCGATAACATGATGGAATGCGGTCTGTCTTGAGGTAGTTACTGGATATCTTCGTTTATTGAGTTCGATTGGTGTTTTGACCCGTTGAATTTATTGTAACACTTATGTAGGTGTTATCTGTTTGTATTGGGGCACTCAACTTTTAATTGATTGATAACTTGTTAACTTGGGGGGCATGAAGATAATTTATGAGTATTTTTGGGAATTTGAGTTATTATTCATGGCTAGAATAGAAAACCATACGAGTAGACCACGTAACGTATGACCACTAATATGTTACTTGCAATAAACAGCGAAATAAAAAACAAAAGAATTTTCGAATTTAGAATTAGAACCAAACCGTGTACATAATATTTAGATAAGTATGTATGTACTTGTCAAATAAGTCAAATAAATTGACTATAATTATGACTGTGCAATGTGCATAGGGACTACTGATAAAAAATACATTTGAAAATAGAACAGTTGAAGCATAGAAAGTGGTGTCAATTCTGTTGTTGAGTTTTCCTAATTTGACATCACTAAAAATATTGCCGTCCCTTTCTAAAAAAATCGAAACGACAAGGATTATTATATTTTTAGAGCTGTCAAATTAAGTTATTTTAGGATAGTGCAACAACAGAATCAACACCGTTGTGAGAAAGACCTACTACTATTATAACTGCGAAAGTTTGTATAGTATGGATGGATGGATGTTTATTACTCTTTCACGCCGGAACGGCTGAACGGATCTGGATGAAACTTGGCAGAGAGATAGATTATAGTCTGGAATAGCACATAAGCTACTTTTTATCCGGTGGGAATACCAGGATTTTAATCTGCGCAGGTGTAACCGCGGGGCGCAACTAGTAGCACTTATAATCATTACAATTTAATTCCATTTTCCCTATTCGCAAGTAAAAATAAGACACTATTCCGTAAGTATCGGGTCCGAATTAAATTTTTACCGTTCCCATTTGCCCACAGCAGCGGTGGCAACGTACGAACTGTTGAATAAAATAGTGGATTAAGGAACACTCCTTAAATGGATGTACTTACTTACCTTTCCTTCCTTTGGGAATGTTTTTATTATTTCTGTAGGGCTATCACATCAGTTCAGTTAAAATAATGTTTGTTATGCTTAGTACGCGTCAACAAAAAAGAACGCTAGAAAACAGTGGAGGTGATGTGTAAGCGCATATACGAAATACTCGCGCCATCACACTCTCTCCCCCTCCTTCCGGCGTTCTTTTTGCGTGACGCGCACTATATCTCATAACTTTACTGGGTGGTGCTTGTCGTATGATTCCATTTAACTGCAGATCTGACGAGTAGTTTTTAAGTCAGAGTAGTATGAGTGTATTTTCCAGTGCATTAAAGTCAGTTTTTCTCGAGATAGATATAAATTTCCTCTTATTTTTTTGATCGTTTGTAGAGCTAAGCAGGATTGTAGAATCCAAAGTTAAAGATGCAAAGTGAGGTCAGAAGCTAAAGAGCAATCGACAACCTCCATTTTTAATCCATTAAACAATAAAAAAGTTCAAATCAAACTTCAATCTAAATATATATAACTCAAAGGTGACTGACTGACTGACATTTATTTATTTTATTTATTTATTTATTGATCTATCAACGCACAGCCCAAACCACTGGACGGATCGGGCTGAAATTTGGCATGCAGGTAGATATTATGATGTAGGCATCCGCTAAGAAAGGATTTTGATCAATTCTACCCCCAAGGGAATAAAATAGGGGATGAAAGTTTGTATGAAACTTTGAATTCCTTGGCGCGAGCAAAGCCGCGGGTTCAGCTAGTTTGAACTAAATCTTGTACGGTGCTAAAACCATCAGATAACCTTGATTCAAACCATTTCTTACGATAATGAGACGCGATCTCCGTTTCAAGATTGATTCTCCAGTAGTCTTGACTATTTACGATGCAAATTAGTTTCATAATAAAAGTTCTGTAATCCGATGAAGCTCAGGAGTCAGAGGTGAGTGTCTTACGTCATTCTCAATATGAGCTTTACATGAGCAATGAAAAGCTCGAACTGATTGAATTAATTTGAGCACAAAATGGCCAGAGTTTGATCAAAGATGTGTTTTGCAGTTCAACGATTTTTTTATGTTTTTGATTTGGGGTGATACAGTCTTTGAACTTTAATAATCTAGGTTGCTGAAGGCTTAGATTCGTAGGTAGTTTTAGGGCTGCCATAGTCGGTAAGCGAAAATATATTTTAGAACTTCTGAATTAAATGCTCTGGGCGGAAGGCTTTGTAGAATTAGAAGGCATCAAAAACCGAAATTGTCCAGGGCCCTTATCGTTAGTAGCCCCGAAAGTCTGATTGTCACAAAATTGATAAACAGAAACAGCTCCTCGACTTTAATCCCCAGGCACGGTAGATATCCCCTCAGATCTCTGCACCAAGTACCTACTAACTTCAGATTCTTTGAGGACGTCTAAGTAGGGTAGACAGAAGTACGTCCAAACAATTTTCATGAGCACCTTCATTTCAGAGAGCACCGGTGGTCTAGTGGAAGTGACCCCGCCTTCCGATCGTAAGGTCGCAGGTTCGAATCCGGTCGCGCACCAATGGATTATGGATATCGAGCTATTAGTAGGAAAAACATATTATTCGGTCAGCGAATTTATATGCAGCTGATAATATATGATATAGTAATAATGAAAATTAATATTGATTGTTTAGTGTGTAGGTAATGTAATATTATTTAAAAATTCCACCATGACTTGTAATCTGTTTTTACCAATAAAGTATCTGTATCTGTATCTGATTTTTCTATCGAAAAATTTATGTGCGCAATGCCAGTGCTCTCAAACGGTGAAGGAAAACATCGTGAGGAAACCAGTTATAGTATTCTAGCAGCGGCGATGGGCTTGCAACCTGTCACGTATGGGATACTAACTACTGCAAAATGTGGGTATGTGCCAAATGTAATGTTTGGACGTACCTCTGACTACCCCCCTTAGACATCCTCGAAGAATCTTGAGTAAGTACTTGGTACTGAGAGATCTGAAGGGATATCTACCGTGCCTGGGGATCAAAGTCGTGAAGCTGTTTCAGTTTCAGTTTCAGTTTATCTATTCATCCTGTCTGGTAGAGATTTAGCGGTGAGACCGCCCATTGTACTCTGTAGTTTTAAGTTTGTTTTTGAATTTATCAGTTGTGTGCAATAAATTATTTTCTATTATCTATCTATGCACCGTGTGCATGTCTCCAGCTTCCTCATATTGAAAATGTAATTTCTATAAATGCCAATATTTAAAGCATAATTAGTACACTCATAGATTTGAATCATAATTTAGCTGCCAAATAAACAACGATGCTATAAGCTTATAATAGTGTGTAAGCTGGAGTAACATGTCTCCAGCTGCCTCAGTCAGTGTGGGCAAACGGCTAATGATAGAGATATATAGTAAACGCAAGGATTTAGTACCTATTTAGTACACCTGGTACCAAAAATTTCAGGTCTGTAGCTAGGAAACTCTTCGAGTTATAAGACTTCATCAACGTGTAAGCTGGAGTAACGATACGTGAAAAAGCATATGCTCGTTCTCTGGAATGGCTGGAGCTAGCAGGTTGCTTGAAGTCTCCAGATTTAGTACCAAACGAATTAGCGAGGTACCAAATATTTGAAGTGTTTCTGTTCAAAACTCTATGAGTTACAAGCTTTTCCAGCTTTTTTTGTTTGTCCAGCTTGCACATGTTGGATCTCAGCAACCACCACGGATGAAGGAAAGGAGGGGATGGGGCATGTGGGCGTATCCCGTGAGAAGGCAATATGTGCGTTTCCCCACAAAGTCCTTCGCTCGGCAAAAATCAGGGATTAGTCGCGCGTCGTCCGTCGTCTGACAAATTTTTAAAATGCCGGAATGTGCGATCCTCTCGTGTAAAAATAGTAGCAAAAAAGTGAATTATAGGGAACATGGAATAATCTACCACAAGTAAGTTGACAAATTTACTTGTTTTTATTAAGTATTTAGCCATAAAACAATCACAAGTCAAAACTTACTTGCTAAGGTCAGTCAAAAGTTAAATCGGTGCGAAAAGCATTTCTAACTAATTGTTTCAAATACATTGCTGCGTGTATCTTGAAACGAGTCACGACCCAATTAACAAATGACGCAATGGAATGAGTAGTTAGCGATGCTCTCGACACCACGTTCTTTGCGTGGTACGGTCGCTGCTATTTGCTGCGAGATAGTGATGTGCTCGTTCATTTCAACAAATAAATAAATTTATCAATGATCGAATGATGATTGAATACCAACCTAGTTTTTTTTAATGTTGTTTAATTATTATATATTTTTGCAAGATTATATTTCTAAGTTAATATTTATTTATATTATATGTAATTTTGACAATTTATTTGACTTTTTAATATGATGGAACTTATTGATTGAGCTGTTATATTACTGTTAACGTTCTGCTCCACCGTAGACTACATCGTCGCTTACCATCAGGTGAGATTGTAGTCATTAAAAACTCACATACAATATAAATTTTCTTTATTCCTTAAATCACTTAAAATATACATAAGTAAAATATAACATAGAAAGTCTCCGTCACTGACTGTTTTTAAATCAAGAATAAAACAGTATTATTTGTCTGATGAGTTGTCATAGATCGTTCATTTGTCAAAAACATATAATTATTATTTTGTATATATATAAAATATGTATTATATTATATAGGTATATATTACTATGTATTAGGTATATGTAACTATCATGTTTATGTATTACTATGTATGCATTTAGTATATAATCTTTCTAACTATCTATAGTGTTATGTAATCTATTTGTTTACTTACTGTCAACTTAGTTTTCTCGTGCACCTGCGACCAACTTCCTTAATTTACAATCCTCTCCATCCAAAGGTTGTCTGGAAGAGATCGCTCTCAGCGATAAGACCGCCCATTGTACAGTTAGTTTTATTCCTTATTTATTTTAGTGTACTTACTGTTTTTCTTTTAAGGTGTACAATAAAGTATTTTCATTCATTCATTCATTCATTCATAGTTTGAATGAATAAATGACGTTTACTTAGATAGAGACAGCAGATTAGTTTTGATCGTGCTTTCAGAAACCGGCGGTTAAGCGCTGCTAGTATATTTTATACACCTCTGAAAAAATATACTTTATAGAACGAAAACGAGCCCGTCAAAATCTGATCACTATTGATCAGATTTGGACGGGCCCGGTCATACGGACACGGGATACGGGCGGACGGACGTGCTGGTCGCTCCCTGCCTTGCCTGCAAATTTTGCAATATAATTGGTATATCAAAAAAAAAATATAAAATGTCAAACCATACCAAACTATTTAATTAGATATGGCAACACACAACGCCCCGCTCTTCAACGCACATCGGAAAGAGAAGGGTATAATAATTATGCCTTCAGAAATTTAAAGGACTGAGTGCATACAAAAAAGACTCTTATCGCGGGTAAAATACGTTCAAATCCGCAGAGCGTAATATCACCTTCAGAGCGGCAACGCATCATTTTTATGGTCGCGTCGAAATGCTTTGAATTTTTGGCGGTAAAATGTTATTTTGCTGATTACAACAGAACTGCTTGTCCTAGAGATTCCAAATTTTTGGTACCGAGTGCACTAATTCATAGCTCGGTTCAGAGACATCAACCGAGTCTGTACCTATTGTGGTTGCTGAGATCCAACATGTGCAAGCTGGACAAACAAAAAAAGCTGGAAAAGCTTGTAACTCATAGAGTTTTGAACAGAAACACTTCAAATATTTGGTACCTCGCTAATTCGTTTGGTACTAAATCTGGAGACTTCAAGCAACCTGCTAGCTCCAGCCATTCCAGAGAACGAGCATATGCTTTTTCACGTATCGTTACTCCAGCTTACACGTTGAAGAAGTCTTATAACTCGAAGAGTTTCCTAGCTACAGACCTGAAATTTTCGGTACCAGGTGTACTAAATAGGTACTAAATTCTTGCGTTTACTATATATCTCTATCATTAGCCGCTTGCCCACACTGACTGAGGCAGCTGGAGACATGTTACTCCAGCTTACACACTATTATAAGCTTATAGCATCGTTGTTTATTTGGCAGCTAAATTATGATTCAAATCTATGAGTGTACTAATTATGCTTTAAATATTGGCATTTATAGAAATTACATTTTCAATATGAGGAAGCTGGAGACATGCACACCTATGCACCCACTGCTGGTGTAAAGCGCCACTCTTTTTAATTTTAATCCTACTAATATTATAAATGCGAAAGTTTATAAGTATGGATAGATGGATGTTGCTCTATAACTCCAGAACAGCTGAACGGATCTTGGTGAAAATTGGCACAAAGATATGTTATAGTCTGGAATAACACATAGGCTACTTTTTATCCCGTGGGATTACCGGGATTTAAAACTACGCGGGTAAAACCGCGAGGTGCTACTAGTAAAATATAAAGCTCCGGGTCCCTGACTATGATTTCCTCAGATTCTCTCACGGTAAGCAGATCTGACCCAACATTACCATGGAAATGTCCTAATTTACACGCAGTAATGGCAGCCCTGGATTCCGGGGATTGCGAACGCAGCGGTGTTGCCAACATACCATGTAGGGATGCGAAAAGTTTCTGTTATTTTCTATTCGAGTTGTCGCTGCTATTTTCACGCGGAAAACGGTCTTAAAATAGAATACTTGCAAAACTCAAGTCAAACTAACACGTAGCGAGTTATTTAGTACATTATTAACCTTAATTGTTATCTACAAGTTTCAATGATTTTGTATGTTTGTATGTATTGTATCTAAAGGCTCTTTCACTCGATGGATCGACATTTTATTGTTTATATTACTTGCTGGTCGAACGTTCAGATGACCCACCTGATGTTCAGTGGTAACCATCACATTTATCAATGCATTCAAATATCGCAGGAAGTGGATGGCTAACAAGAAGCGATTAGCTTTGATCGAGCTTTCAGAAAGCGGGGCCCTAATCGTTCTTTCCGGAAATATTTAAATGCCTACCTAGGGAACTTCTTCTTGTTGTGTCACTTAGTTCTTTCGAAACAGTGTGGTGAAAGGATTTTAAGTGCGCCTCAAAAAGCCTCCTTTCGAGCACTGTACGGATAATGATCATTAAAACTTGGACTATTTTAAAATGCTCTTATCAAATATGCAGTTCTAACGCAGAGCACGTAGGTAACTTCTCTTATTATTCATGTTCTCATGAGTCGACTCTTACTCATGCCTAAGAGCAAGTGAGTTGATACCCCCAGAGAAAATTCCTAGTGAGTTGACCAAAATGGAGGGTAAGATATTATTCAGGGGCTAACGTGGTCTCTGGAGCGAAAACTAATCTACATAAGAAGACGAGCTGCGTGAAAAAACCTTGAATAATTTAGATGTTCGAAAAACTAAGGATGCTCGATCACAAGAGCTATTTTTAAACACTCTTTAAACTTTTGAGACTGTCGTTCTTATATCTTTATTAAATAAATACATTATTATTTTGATTGAGCGAGCGAAGCGAACGAAAATCTTACAATCAACTTGGGTGATTTGGCATTTTGTGTGTTTGTAGGCGAAAGAAAATAGCAATACGCCCACAATTTGGGAAGTTTATATTAAAAAATTGAGAATATTCGACAACAACGCTTCGCGTTGAATTAAAGTGAAAGTGAACCCACTTGCCAAACCGGTAATCAACCTACCTCTACACATGTAGAGGTTCTTGAAAAATGGGTACATCATTATCATAAACCGTTTTCGACAAGGGTATGTGTAATTTCGAAAATATATCGATAAAGTTTATCAAATTACACAACACGTTGCAATCGTCCATACCATAAGAAGAGAGAAAGTATTTAATTAATTAATCTTGTGAATAAGAATACGTTTACATTTTTTAACAAAGATAATTAAATCTACAAGTATTTCCAAAATATCAAAATTCACCGCTCAACGCCAGGTGGACCTTCTGATAGCACTGTATCGAATAATACTATAGACGAATCACTTGTGCTATTTTCAATTAGAACAGCATCAAGATAGATTCTTTAGATAGCTGAAAATGATCCTAATCATTATCAATAGGATGCGTCCCGGAAAAAACACCCAACTTATTTATACAACTTGTAGATGAACAAGCAAGTAGTCCACCTAATGTTAAGTGGTAACTATCACCTATAACAGAGCATTACCTTGCTACTGATGCATGATGTAAACGTGCCCTACAATGCACTGCCCTGCGACCATCAACTAGGGGTATACAGATGTTAAGCCTCATGTGCCTGTAATTTGTAATTTCACCGCCTGCGAAAGAAGTTACACAGAAATCATTAAAATTAATTATGTAATCTTTTGAACGAAACAAATAAATGCTGATGTTAAAAACAGCAGTTGGTAATAATTTCAATGACCAGCAATTCATTTGAATGCGCCTTTGAATAAAAAATACTGAGTTTGCGAAGTTTTAATGAAAAAAGTTTTTGCTTAGAAAAGTAGGTTAGTTTGTATGACCTAACTCTGTTATAGGATTTTATAGGTCACGTGTAGGCTTGTGGGACCTTTATAAATATTATTGTTTTTAAGAGTAGTAGTATAGTAGTAAGTACTAAAGTTCCATGCCTTTTCTGTCGCCAAGCAGCGTTGCTGTGTTTCAGTTTGAAAAGTGTGGCCGCCGCCGGTGTAATTACAGGCACATGAGGCTTAACATCTGTATGCCTCAAGTTGATGGACGCAGGGCAGTATATCGTAAGGCAGGTTCTTATCGTGCGTGATTTACGAGGTAATAATTTGGTATTAGTGATGGTTACCACTTAACATCAGGTGGGCAATCTGCTTGTTCTATCACCAAGTTGTAAAAAATACTTTCCATACATCATGTGGAATAGCAGCCACATCCATTCTACTTTCGACACTACCTCACTAGCAATAAGAGTCATTATCGCAGAGCTGTATCGTCGCGGTCCATTTAAGAACCAAACTGTACCCATTTGGGTTAAAAACGGCCCGATACAGATAATTTAAATTGGAATTTATTTTATCGCAGGCGCCGCGAACTTTTTTGATTTATTGGCACAGAGTTCTACATGGCGCTCCGTTTACTTAGACCTAGAGCTCTAAGAAACAACTGCCGTTATTTGTTTTTAATACAACCAGCTGATGGAACAAGCAGACGGCCCACCTGATGTTAAGTGGTAACCATCACCTATAACAAAGCATTCCCGCCTCGGAACAAATTTGTGTACGATCTGCAAAAATTTGTTCCGTTGGTCTGGGTGTTTATATATAAAAAAATATCTATCTATGTAAGTATATAATGTATTAAATATATCAGTCATCTAGTGTGCCTGTAATTACACCGGCGACCACACTTCGAACTGAAACACAGCGTTGCTGCTTGGCGGCAGAAAAAGGTGTGTTGGTAGTTTGAATAGCGTTTTCTTCCAGACACCTTTTTTGTATAAGCTTTCCCAGACTATACTCATCTTTTTCTTCTCTCTGTTTATGGTTTCCTACGATTTTTCATAAATAAGTTCAGTAATTTCTTATCTTTCTAAATGTTGAAATAGGTGAGCGGAAGTTGTTCGACGGTTGTCAGCCCTTTAACTAGACGATTACTGATATTTAAAGCTTTCTTTAATATCAGTAAAGAAAGCTTTAAATATCAGTAATAAGCTGAAATTCGCTTAGTTATTAAGGTGCCCAAAGCCTTGAATGTCGTCAAACGACTGATGAAACTCGGAAAAAAAAAAGAACCAGCTTCACGACTTTGATCCCCAGGCACGGTAGATATCCCTTCAGATCTCTTGGTACCAAGTTCGACTTTCAGATTCTTTGAGTACGTCTAAGGAGGGTAGTCAGAAGTATGTCCAAACATTAGGTACATTTGGCACATAACAACATTAAACTTTGCTGCGAAATATAGATAACTTATTCCGTGATAAAAGTTGACTGTTTTACTGCCAATAACCGTGCGATATAATTCATGTCGCCGACAATACCAATAACTACGAGTCAGTTTGGTTTCTAAAAAGCGGTCTCCGTCACAATGTTTGGCGGAGCACAATATGTATATACCCCATTTCGGTAGGTCCATGGCCATGCAGATCATATTCCCCCATCACGAATTAAATGTTTGGCGGCCTCATACTTACTTACTCTTAGACCTTGTTGCCCATAAAGTTAATTTAGTTTAATCTAAAGGTTAATTTAATCTAAAGGTGGAGGGATGTTATGTCATGCTGACAGGCACATGACATAACAGACATCAACAACTAAGCTTTTTTACGGAGCGCCATGATTTTAGCAGAATTTTGAAGGAGAAACCCACTTACCATACCATCCTCTTATCTCAGTATTTTACCTACTTACCTGAAAATGTCTCCTCTGTACTGATGTTGGTTTGGTTTGCCATTTTTACAGAGAACAGCGTAAGTGAAAACTAATCTATCGTAGATCTTGACAGCCGTAATCTGGGCTTATGTGACTGAGCCTGGATAACGTCTGCCGTCAAGCGAAACATAACTCTATGACTGTACAACTTACGTCAAAAATGCTGTGGCTGGTGTGAAACGTGTCTTTATTTTCACGATTGAGTTTGTGAGATCAATCCCTCTCAGGTTATGTTTGATCATTACAGAAGCGATTTGAAATAGGCTCTTGTTTATCCTACTATTATTATAAACGCAAAAGTTTGTAAGTATTTATGGATGGATGTTTGTTACTCTTTCACCCCAGAACGCCTGAACGGATCTAGATGAAACTTGGCAGAGATATCTCTCTGCCAAGTTTCATCTAGATAGAGGCTACTTTTTATCCCGTGGGAATACCGGGATTTAAACCTGCGTGGCTGAAACCGCGGGGGCACTAGTTAGGCTATAGATTTGACCTTTCAAGAAACGGTTGCCACTATAAAGCGGCCGTATAAAATCTTTGTTAGGTTATGAAACTAATTTGGGACTGTTTCCAAATTAGTATTTTATTAGATTTAGTATTTTTCAAACCCATAGCCGCCTGGTAGAATATACTAATTGCCGGTTTCTGAAAGCTCGATCAAATCTTGCTATCTTTGATTTGATGTAATAGCTGAAATAGCAAGTGACTTGACATCCGATTACGTTTGATCGAGCTATCAGAAACCATCGATAAATGGTTTCGTTTCGATGTTTTTCTTGACTGTTTCAGAGCACTGGTATTGCGCACACATTTTTCTATAGAAACATCTATTATAGATTACTATAGAAACATCTATAATAGAAACATCTATTATAGATATAGCTTCAATATGTTGTGTAGGTATTATATTACACTGTAACGCTAACGAGGATCATACAGAGAGCGGTAGATACCAAGCCGAGTTTGTTGTTCAATTCTCGGCGTTGGTCGCGTGGAACTGGCACATAGAGTCACCTAGTTTTAAGTCGTTTCAAGGTGATCCTTGTGATTTTATTGAATAAACAATTTTGACTTTGACTTTATTTTTCCGGTTGTGCATCACACAACCGGACTCGAACCACCTACGAAATACTTTACGAAAGAGGATTGCCACTAGGCCACTGGTGCTCCCTCAGACGTGTTCAACAGGCTTCGATAACAACATAAACTGGTGCTGACATCTCTGGCGCCAGTATTCATTACTGAAGCACGTAATTTCATTGAATTGCATTATTCATGATGGCATTCAACTTTGTGTTGCTCTCAGTACAATCTTGATGTTTATTGCCTACACTTGACTTATAATTACGATGTATTGCAAAAGTATGCGAATACAAGCAGCGCCCCGCGGTTTAACCCGCGTAATTTTAAATCCCGGTATTCCCGGGATTAAAAGTAGCTTATGTGCTATTCCAGACTATAATCTATCTCTCTACCAAGTTTCATCCAGATCCGTTCAGCCGTTCCGGCGTGAAATAGTAACAAACATCCATCCATCCATCCAAACTTTCGCGTTTATAATATTAGTAGGATAAACAAAAGCCTATTGCAAATCGCTTCTGTAATGATCAAACATAGCCTTTTGAGTTTGAGGGATTGATCTCACAAACTCAATCGTGAAAGTAAAGACACGTTTCACACCAGCCACACATTTTCGACGTAAGCTGCAGAGTCATAGAGTTATGTTTCGCTTGACGGCAGACGTTATCCAGGCTCAGTCACATAAGCCCAGATTACGGCTGTCAAGATCTACGATAGATTAGTTTTCACTTACGCTGTTCTCTGTAACGCTGTTTACTTACCACCTTTACATTCGCATATTTTTGCAATACATCCTTGCAAAAATACGCGAATGTAAAGGTGGTAAGTAAAATCCATAGACATTAGAATATGTGGTAAAATCGAATATAAAAGTGCCAGCCTGATGTCAACTCGTGGCCTAATACTTTACCCGGGGAGATCTACTGCCTGGGGATGCATTCAGGTAGAAGTTTCTCGATTTGATTCCTTTGAATTGGTCTTCGAATTGAAACTGGATCACATAATCAAAATTGAATTGATTCCTCTGAATTGGTCTATGAATTGAAACTCTAATTGAAATCTACGTAATCCAAATTGAATTGAAACCACAAGTACGCACAATAGTCAGTTATTGGCCCCGCCCTGGGCCCCGTCAGCGTTTATAAATAGCGTCAGAAATGGTAGCTCGCGGGAACAAACAATGCGGGCTTTCGTGTGACGAGGACTCAGCGCAAGGTTTACTAGAACCGCTGGGACACAGCTTTTTTATTATACTTCTAGCTGATGGAACAAGCAGAAGGCCTATCTGATGTGAAGTGGTAACCGTCCCGCCATCGCATCGCACCATAGGTATCGTACGATCGCTCCCAATTAGAACGCCCCGCCTAACAAAGCATTGCATTGCCTTGTGCAGCCAGCGTCCATCAACTTGAGACAATAATAAATAATGCTGGACAATCCACACCGCACCATCTAGCGCCAAAGTAAGCTACTCAAAGCTTGCGTTATGGGTACTAGATAATTGATATATTTAATACATTATACAGGGTTACAGGAAAAATCGTGCTAGATCCGTTAAGGGCGTGGAGTACCCATCATTTCTGACTTATTTCACTATGAAACACCCTACCCTAAACATAACCCTTTTCAAGCAATTCGACTTTTAATTTTTTTATTGAAAATTTTGTGCACCTTAATTATTATTATTATTGCATTTTTACATGTGTAATAAGATGCTTTAGGATGTCAATCATTAAAATAGTGCATAAGTTAATTGAATAGACCGTAGTAGACAAGTGAAAGTTAAGAAATAAGAAAAAATACTAGAAAGTTTATTTTTCTCTAAGGGATATCTAAAAAAAATATTATGGCAATTGTTTGTGAAATAAGTCAGAAATGATGGGTACTCCACGTCCTTAACGGATCTAGCACGATTTTTCCTGTAACCCTGTATACTACATAGATAGATATTTTTTTAATATACCTACATAGAAAAAACCCAGACCAACAAGTTTTAAGTGCCTTTGACTAACCTACTAAATATACCGTAACAATATCTCCCTTTCATTACGCTTGTAACAATGTACTCAGTCTCAAAGCAACGTCTCCTTATTTTGAACAATGCATACAAATCGGTATGTCGCCGCAGGTTACCCAACAGTTACTACGCGGATCACCACAGAGTATATTGTAGTTAGTACCGCCAAGCCAAAGATTAATGAGCAGTTAGTAAGTTCGGCCGTGACATATTCAGTAAGTCGATATCCCAGGAGAGTGGAATGGAACGTCCGTGATCCGTGGGGACGATTCGTTGTGAAATGATACGTGCACTGCGATTCATGTAGTTTTATAATAAACTTCACTTTTAACATGCTTTTAACCGATTGTTGCGTTATAATCGATTTTTGTATACATTTCTTTAACTTGCTAGAGAAACGACCGGAGAGCCGACCTGATGTTAAGCGGTAACCATCACCGCGATTGCTTCGCAAGTCGCGCACGATATCTTAGTGCCCTACCCCTTAGACATCCTAAAAAAATCTTTAGTTAGTACTTGGTACTAAGAGATACGAGAGGATATATTCTACCGTGCCTGGGGATCAAAGTCTTTAAACTGTTTCTGTTTTGAAAATACTTTTTCCAAGTAAAAAATATCGATGAAAACACAAAAAGAAAATAGGTATAAACAAATAAATAAATATTGGTGGACTTTCCACACAGCACTATCTAGCCCCAAACTAAGCTTATGCTTGTGATATGGGAACCAGATAGCTGATATACTACTTATATACTTTTTTTTTGTAAATACATACTTATAATATTATATAACACCCAGACAGAGAGCAAACATCTGTGTTCATCACACAAACGTTTGTTCACGGTGGGAATCGAACCCACGACCTACGGCGCAGAAGGCAGAGCTACTACCAACTGAGCTACGTAGGCTGTCCTGTCCTGTATGAACATAGAACCTCCTCCTTTTTAGATGTCGGTTAAAAATAGGTCAAACAACATGTTATTCAGGAACAAAGAAGGGAGGAGAGTCGATTTCCGCTCGCTGATATTCGATTTCCGGTAACTTTTGATCGTTTTCACAAATGCTGTAGAGATGTCTCTCACTGAGTTTGTTATCTTTATTCAAAAGCATTTATGGCTTTCTAAAGAATATGGAATAGAATCACTATAACTACAAATCACTATAAAACAAAGTCGCTTTCTCTGTCCCTATGTCCCTATATCCCTATGTATACTTAAATCTTTAAAACTACGCAACGGATTTTGATGCGTTTTTTTTAATAGATAGAGTGATTCAAGAGGAAGGTTTATATGTATAAAACATGCATGATATGTGCTCCCGTGCGAAGCAGGGGCGCGCGGGGCGGGTCACTAGTTACAGAATAAAATAGAACTATTTTACATCTCAAGTAACCAGACACTCGCTCCACTTCGCTAAACTCCGCAAACGACCCAAACCATCAATAACACTTACATTGACGACCTAGCCTAACGTAATTTATTAACTAGCAGGCATATACAGCAATGTTGCACAAACTTGCTGAGAATTTCTCAACGGTAATAAAATTGCGTAAGAATGTGTACGGATTGTGTGAAATATGAAGTGTTGTTCAAAGATAATCAGGGGGCCGATCGCCACCTCTAGAATTGATCTGTCAATTTTAGCATTTGTGAAAACTTTCTTCTTTCAGCTTATAGAAGTCTACTGTTGGAGTTAGACCTAAACATTTCCAGGAAGAATGAAGAAAACCTCACAATGATGTCAGTCCATCGGCTAAGAGGGCCTCTCACGCTTTGACTTCCAGTTCCACGGTCATCATTTAAGTACCTTTATTTATGTGTGAGCTATGTAACCAGCCCATTGCAACTATAGCTTGATAATCCTATGAAATAAATCGTTTACTTTGATTCTTTGGATCCCCTGATTCTATCACTTGTAAAACTCCCAGCTTATCTCTCTCCATTACCCGATGTGCGACTTTCAGCTTGTTAATGTTACTTAGCGAAAGATTGAAATCATAGCTCGCACCATACTTAGAAATAGTCCGTACCATACGAAAAAAACAAATCAATATGGCTCTCTACTATTAAGTAGAGAGCCGTAACAATAATGTAGAGTGAGAAGTTATGATTAACGGCAGCTGCGTTTGTATAACCTTCGATTCTTGGGTACGTACTACGGGTCATTCTTCTACGAATACACAAAACCTAAAATACACACACCACGATTTCTAAACAATATACATTAGTGTGTTAATTACTGATAATTTACACTTCACTGAGCAGATGTTGTTAGGAAATGAGGTTTTTCGAAAAAAACTTAATAGGTAAGTATACATGCGGTACCTACTCATTACCGTCGTTTGTTTTTCCTGACCTAGACAATATTAATTTTTTAAGGCCAAGCTTGTTCCAACGTCGCGTCGGCTACATCGTCATTTCCATCATAGGTACGGGTGAAACTGTAGTCAAAAGAAGGCCTATTCATTATTATCTAATCTATTTAATGTTTAGGCGAGTCTCTGACTACCCCTTAAGATGTTGAGTAGTAGGTATATATACATTTTATGTATATGCCTAAATACTAAAATATTTAAAAGGATGTATACCATGCCTGGAGATATTTTGCAAAGTGGAACGCAGGAAAATTACATTAACGTCTCGCAAGCCTAAAATGAAGAAATATTGCCATTACAGAGGCTTTTACGCGAAAGATCGAGCAAAAAATATGTCCTTGTCCCTGAATAAAACCAACATGGATAAACGCTGGGGAATAGGGTCCTCAAGTAGCGGCCACGAACCAGAAGATTGGCAAAAGCACTCTATCTACCGTCATTTGAATTATCTATCAGCTATTGTTTTTTTTTCAGTATTGTAATAAAGTCACAGTGGACCTCGCAAACCTCCTCTTGCAATTCGTCTGGCTAGAGCTAGAATAAGACGAGCAATTTAAAAACCCCATCCAATCAAAAACTCGTCTCTTATATGGATGTCAGTGGTGAGCTCCTCGATTTATCAGGTTATTACATGCTAGTGCTGGCTCCGAACCAGAACAACGGCACTGGATGGAATGATGCTTTACTTTTGTTTGTAATACTGCATTTTTTTGTACTATCTAAGCACCTATATGTGTTCTAGAGCATATTTTCCATACACTAATCGGACATTCAAAACATCACCTCTTGATTGTCACTGATCACCTCTTGACTGACATTACTTCCAACCAATGAACTCCAGGACTTCTTTTAGAGGGTTTAATCTTTTTTCAATCATTTACTCATTGTTTCCTGTTTTAAGACAAGTTTTTAGGGGGCATAAATACGTAGATCTACAAACCGAATTAAAAAAAAAATACTTTTGAAGAAAAAAATGCTACATCTGTTTCAGTCGATTTCGCATTGGCACTAATATCGTGTCTTTCACAGGCTTCTCCGAAAATGTAATCATAACTCCGATTTTCGATATGGAGTCTGATCTCAACACTTATCCTCGCTCCTGGGACCTGTTTCGTGGAGCTTGCGAAATCCAATTCGGACAAGGTATTGCCAGTCGGTATCTCGATGGATTGAGCTGAATCACCCCTTAAAGTTTTGGCAAAGCTATAAACGCTGATAGGTTTTGTTTTTAATAAACAAATTCATAAGCGATTTATGTATTTGGGCTGCAATAGGTAAGTATAACAAAACAAACAAAATATTTTATTTTGTCAGAATTGAAGGTTATGGTAATAAAGGTCTTGATAGTAGTCATAATAAGTGCACTGAATTCTTAGATTTATATGGAGCGGTGAGGGACTTCCAACCGTCACAAGGAGTATTTTGTTAGATTTTAGATGCCTTAATGGGCATTGCGGCCATGACCAGTCTATTGTAATTGCCAGAAGTTTTTAGACCCGATCAGTACCCAAAAGCGGGCGTATTGAGAAGACTCGTGGCTATGGAACCAACTAACAAAAACAACGCTGCAAAAACCCAATCAAAATGGTAATGCAAGACCGGGACAGTGAGATAAACTCAGAATAGAGGTACTGTGAAAATCAACCGTTCCTCGGATACAGATTTTTTCCTTTTTACCAGTTAATAGGATTCTAGATCGTCATTTCTAGCTAACCCCGATACAAAGTTATCTCAACATCTGCTAGTCTTAATTAAAACCTTATTTCATTACAATTAAGTTCATTTTGACCTTTGGTAACCGCAAATCTGCTTGTTGTTAGAGGGGACCTTCCTTTACGGAATGTAGTATGTATCTTTAAAGACTGGTTTACATGTGAGTACAGGGGCAGGGGTCACTTTCCCACATACATTAATAACTTTTTAACCCTCTCGAATGCACTTGTCCTTGTGGTTAACATGGGGTAATTTATTTAATAATACGTTTGGTCACTTGTTGGCACAGCTTTTGCCCACGGCTTAGCTAATCCAGAGATGAGTAGGTCTTCTTCTTGTAGTTTCACAACTTTCTTTCGAAACAGAGGCAGGACGTAGGTGCCATGTCTATTTCTACCGCCAAGCAGTGTCGCTGTGTTTCGGTTTGAAAATTGTGGTTAGGGGGAAATGAATGAGGTTTAATTTGATGGCATTTGTAAAGCATCTATTGAAAGGCATCATGCCTCAAGTTGATGCGTCGTCGAGCACATGCGAGGCAAAGTTATGGGTTTAACTAGAGCGGCATATACCTCCCCTCTTTATCTGCTTTCTCTATCTAATAGCTCTGAACCGTGTTCTCAATTACTGCGCAAATTTTCGTATCCGAATATACCTAGGCTCTGCTACGCTTGTTGGCAATGTTGTCTTGGCAACTTCGGAAGGAACAAGTTACAGCTTGAGTTGGCAACTACACAAAGATAAGGAAGCTGGGATGAGGATGTCTGGAGTGTTAGCCAAACTGGCGGAAGTAATTTTGAATAAATTGTATGAATTGCAAAAATGACTAGTTTGGTGCCAAGCTGCTTTATCCAGTTACATTGGAGCTGTACTTTCTAAGTTTTTTGGTTACTGACGTTCGTGCCGCACTGGCCCGTTTATGAACGGTTTTTTTGTATGGAGTTACGATTACGAGACTTCTCAAAACATCCGCTTATTGTGTCTCTCATACAAAACCTGTTCAAAAAAGAGATCGCACAGCACGAAAAACAGTATGCAAAACTCAAAATAAACCTAGTACCTACCTATAGCAAAAACACGCACATAATAACTTATTAAAAAAACGTAGTCATCCCTTTTTCCTCGGTGTTTCCACATGGGGTTCTTCAGACTGGCTTCTCTTTCCCCTAAAGACGGTAGCGCATTCGCCTCAGGTCTTGCAGGTGTCCATGGGAGACGGTCCACTTCCCAGTTACCCGTCTGCACGTCTGCCAACATAAATAAACTAATAACGATGTGCTTTGTTTCAGGTAAGAAAAGTACCAACATGTAAAAACAACAAAACTGTAAACATGAATCGAAGGTGGGTGCGTATAAGTGTTTATACTTAAAAAAAAATCACATATTTCGTGTGAAGAACGTAGATGTTTGTTCTCTGTCTGGGTGGTTAATATTTTAAGTATGTATTTACAAAAAAAAGTATATTAGTAGTATATCAGCTATCTGGGTCCAATACCATAAGCTTTGGCTTATTTTGGGATAGTGCTGTGTGGAAAGTCCACCAATATTTCTTTTATACACATTAGTATGTACTTATTTTCAATTTTTGTCAATAAAGCAGTCGTGATTTCATTTTAGATCGAGTACCTACCCACACACACAAACACACATGAGTACCTAGTAGGTGAGTACATACACATACATTATCACATTCGTCACGGATATTTCAATGCCACGAGCCAGATGGCCTGATACCAGTTTAAGTACTTTACCAACTGATCATTTTTTATCGAAGAACTCGTAAGAATCGATCATGCTAAAATATGTGAGCGAAATACAGGGTGTAATTCATTTTAAACCACAAATCACAAATTATTAATTGACCACAATAAGTGTTCTTACGAGAGTTTATAAACTGAAATGGTTATGTACAGTTTGGGAAAATAGTCTTGAAAATGATGGGGGCGCCACTTCATTTTCATTTCCACTTACGGCGGTGCGGCGGTCTTGCTCACACCTATGCGAAACAGTCGATTGTCAAATTAGTTCCGTTTCTATACTTATTTGCTAAGCTGTGCCCGGCTATTTAATCACTACGTAGCGTAGGATAAAACAAAGTCGCTTTCTCTGTCCCAATATCCCTATGTCCCTATGTATGCTTATCTTTAAAACTACGCAACGGATTTTGATGCGGTTTTTTTAATAGATAGAGTGATTCAAGAGGAAGGTTTATATGCATAATACATGCATGATATGTGCACCCGTGCGAAGCAGGAGCGCGCGGGCGGGTCGCTTAGTAATAATAATAATTGTAAAATAAAAAGTATTCGGTTACCTTTATGCGAAGGGTAAAAGCAACCATTTCCTCCAGTTATTTTATTATTCCCGAACACTGCTTCTGAAAACTTCAGTTACAATGGGATCATCTCTAGATGGTCAGTCTCGATATAAGGCCTAAGAGAGTCTCGTATTTAAAAATAAAAGCTTGAATAAAATGCATTCATTTCCAATCATGTTCATTGGGATTATGGCCGTACCTGTTACTACAAAAATAGATCATTATGTATGTTCATCGTATGATCATTCGTATAGTTTGTTCGTGTCGAAGTTATCACGAGCACTATTGTTAACTAATAACAATACTCTACACTTGATACGTCATATATATCATACATAGCTAGTACGACGTAGGACCGGGTTGAACGTGCTATAAATTAAATCTGTTGTAGCGTTTCATCGATATAAGTTTTTACACTGTTATAGGGACAAAAAAATTAGTGTTATTAATAATGGCTATGGCACAGCTCTGGGTTTAAGTATATAAATAATTAGAATCATTTTTTGCGATAAACTATAATTAAATAAAAAAATAAAATGCCAGAAGTTCTACGTATAGTTCTACATATTGATGTCGCATTGTTTTAATGTTTGAGTATAAAAATAAGCCCCTTTGGGATATAATGCAATAAACATTTTTAACGCATCTTATGTGCACTCTATGTGTTATAAATTAAATAGGTAAGTATAAAATCGTCAAAATTGATGATTATTTTATCAATTTGTATAATGGATTTCAACAACGGGGTAGGGAATCCTCGCCGAAGAAGGAATTAGATGTCATAGATAATTAATTTGCACACATGTAAAAAATAAGATAATCGTAATGCGTTTTATTAGATCTAGTCAGAAAGACCTATATCCAGCAGGGGGTGAAGTCGGGCTGTGAATGATGCAGGAAGGCATGGAAATCATGGAATTTCCCAGCCTTATGAGCACTGACATCTCGCCTATAGTAGGTTGAGTTACGAGTACCTTTGCTATCGTACATTGATAAAGGATAATCGATAGCTATCTATCTCCACTGTAGTTAATCCTTTGTGGACAGTTTCGAGTACTTATATATCATTCATTGATTGTAGTTCAAAGATCCGAAAATACACTATAACACCATTTTTTTGTTTAATAAATACTAGTTGCGCCCCACGGTTTCACCAGCGCAGATTTTAATCCCGGTATTCCCACGGCATAAAAAGTAGCCTATATGTTATTCCAGACTATAATCTATCTCTCTGCCAAGTTTCATCCTGATCCGTTTAGCCGTTCCGGCGTGAAAGAGTGACAAACGTCCATCCATCCATCCATACTAACAAACATTCGCCTTTATAATGTTAGTAGGTAATGAGATTTCAAAGAATAAATCTCCTATTTACGCGACGACAACTGCTTATTCATGTACCTCTTGCTCGCATTTAAACATTTTGAAAATTATAAAATCAATGTACATATTTATGAAAAATGCATTTTTTATCCAAAATAGTTTTCCTATCAAAACGTTTGCATATGTACGAAAACAAAAAAAAAACTATAAAATCGCTCACTTAGGTCTTGGGATATTAAAAATATTTGTAAAACTCAACTTTATTGCACTATTGGTGCAACATTTTTTCAAAAATCTGATACTTGCAAGATCCACTGTTTCAGTATTTTATTTATAGTTTTTAACCGACTTCATAAAAAGGAGGAGGTTAACAATTCGAGTGTTGTTTTGTTTCGACCGTTTAACTTTCATGTTTATAACTTTTATTACTGGGCAGACCGATTTTGATGATTTTTTAATCGAAAGGTGCTTGTCATGTGATCCCAAGGAATTTGAATACTATCTATATCACGGAATAGAAAATATTTCTGTGATCTATATTCCTTGTGTAATTCCATTTAATTTAAGTCAGATCTGAATGAGATCAGAATGAGTAGTTTTTGAATTATAGTAGTGTGAGTGTATTTTCCAGTGTATTTGAACTCAGTTTTTTTAAGAGTTATTGTATTATAAATGCATTTCCTGTAATGGCTGTAGGCGTATTAAAATATTTAAAGGGTCAGCAACGCGAGTGTGACACATCTGGTGTTACAAACGTCCATAGGCTACGGTGACCGCTTCCCATCAGGTGGGCCGTATGCTTGTTTGCTACCTAGGTAGTATAAAAAAAAATGTTTCCCTCAGATGTGCCTATCTACATAATTATTATTTATTATTTCAAATGTCGTAAGACTAAAGTATATTCTATTTTTAAATCTTTACAACCTGAAAGGCAAGGGTTTTTTCGCAAAAAAGGTTATCCTTATCTCCTAACCGAATCGCATTTAGGGTTGCCAATGTAATGCTAGCATTTAGTGCTAGTTTTATTTGACTTTGCCCGTTCCGGTTTACTGTTATGACTGTTTACGATATCTACGTTTCTGTTCATTCTCAATTTATGTAAATGAAATCAGTATTTGGGAAAAACCCGATTCGTATTTTAATGAATTAAAAACGAATTCAACTCAGGCCTTTCTTTTTCATTCAACTAGTTGAAGGAAAAAGGAGATGGCCCACCTAATGTTAAGTGGTAACATCGGGTGTTAAGCCTCATGTGCCGGTAATTTCACAGCCGACCACACTCTATTCAAACCGAAACACAGCAGCGCTGCGTGGCGGCAGAAAAAGGCTTGGTATCACTTCAATCACTTCCCCGGACGAGCCCTTCACAAAGAGCTCTACTACTCTTTCTTATACCGTTCAAAAGTACCTACTTAAAAAAGTTAAAATTGACATAAATTAATTTCGAATTAATTATTTTAATGAAAATTACGAACGAAAAAAAAAGAACGTACACAATGAAGCCGAAAGTGATATTAAAGGTACCATTTGTGTGAAAAAACCAATAGGCAATAATAAATTGGTAGCCAAAAGATGGAAAGAAGAAAGCTGGCCTTTGAAATTATAATACATTTTCATCCTAACATTATTCTTTTCATATTCAAATCCCTATCACGATCGGATATTTTTATGTATGAACATTATCCGTTTTTCGCGAAAATAAATAATGTTGCAATAAACAAGCTTGGGGCGTCAGAAAACATGATGATACCCGGTCAATATAGAATATGAAAATCTGGAGAACCATATTGATCCAACTGTATGCTTCAAGTTGATGGACGCAGTGCATCGTAGGTTTCTATCGTGCCTACGAGGCAATGCTTTGTTATAGGTGAAGGTGGGCCATCTGCTTGTTTCATCAGCTAGGATAAAAAACCAGCCTGCGAGTTGGTCTCGCGAACGAATAATTTTTTACAAATAATGTATATCTGTTGCCGCTATAACAACAAATAAAATTATAATAAAATTTATATGCACAATAAAATAATGTATAAGGGGCTCCCATACAAAAACGTGATTTTTTTGCCGTTTTTAGAGATAGCTACGGAGCCCTTCGTGCGCGAGTCCAACTCGCTCTTGGCCGGTTTTTCTTACAATTTTCTGAGCTTCTTGTACGCGTTTTTGGCATTGAGAGACCTCTGAGCCATAGCTACGCCATGCACTATCACATAAACTACAAACTACGTTCCGAGAAAGTTCATGACTGCCACAGTTCATACTATTTAATATAATAATACTAGCGACCCGCCCGCGCGCCCCTGCTTCCCACGGGTGCACATTATTTTTCTACTATATCATGCATACATAAAAAATTAATACATTACATAAACCATCCTCTTGAATCAGTCTATCTATTAAAAAAAACCGCATCAAAATCCGTTGCTTAGTTCTAAAGATTTAAGCATACATAGGGACATAGGGATATAGGCACAGAGAAAGCGACTTTGTTTTATACTATGTAGTGATAAGCGTTTCGCGTCTTGTTCAAGATCTTTCTGAGGGAAAACCAATATCGTTTGATCACGTAGGTTTTTGCCCGTCTCTGTGCTTTCTATTAATATTGCGCATATATCGCACTAGGATTTATTATTGCGAATAGAAATGAGGCGAGAAATTGACGACTGTTAGAATAAAAACATGCAAAAGAATGAAATTGAATCATGACTGTTGTATTATCTCCAGGCACGGTAGATATTCCCTCATTTCAAGTTAAACATGTCAATTTAAACTTCTTCAGCCATAACCAGCTTTAACGCCTGCAATTTATAAACATATTTTAACAGTAGGTACCTATATTATTTAAATAAAAACACAAACATAAATTAGTATTAAATTAGTATCATGGTAAAAATAAAATGTTCTTAAAAAGTAACTGAAAAACATGAAATTCATGAAAATAATAATAATAAATAATAATAAATATTGGTGGACTTTCCACACAGCACTTATCTAGCCCCAAACTAAGCTAATGCTTGTAATATGGGAACCAGATAGCTGATATTCTACTTATAATACTTTTTTTTTGTAAATACATACTTATAATATTATATAACACCCAGACAGAGAACAAACATTTATGTTCATCACACAAATGCTTGTTCAC
Organism: Plemyria rubiginata; assembly: GCA_963576535.1. Lineage (NCBI taxonomy): Eukaryota > Metazoa > Arthropoda > Insecta > Lepidoptera > Geometridae > Plemyria > Plemyria rubiginata. The sequence goes on from OY754917.1 coordinate 3,245,234, forward strand.
GGTGGGAATCGAACCCACGACCTACGGCGCAGAAGGCAGAGCTACTACCAACTGGGCTACGTAGGCTGTCAAAAATATGTACCTACATGAAAATTTTACCACTTTTTTACTTCATTCTTTAACATCATACTTTATCAAAACATTAATATAAGACGAATTTTTGCAACGGTGTGTAATGTGGGTAATTCAACTGAAAAAAGTCTAATTATTGTTTAAATTATGATAGCCAGGGTACCGACCGCCAGCTCGTAAAACTTTCTTGAAACGTCAATTTCGTACCGCGAGCTACCAAATATTAAACGTCATTCATTCAACCAGTTATAGGAATAGCTCACTAGTTTTTTCGTACTAGGTGACGTTTCGTTGGCTTCATGTAACCCGTCAAATGCTTCAAGTTAAGATCGCCTATCGGCGGTGGCAGTTGGATAAAAATTAGGCGTGTATATTAGGATGCAGTTCAAGTTATGCGTCGAAAACTAATCTCAACTGCTTTATCCAATATTATTCGTTATAAAAATACACAAGGATGGAAAACAATGTTTCTTAGTTGTTTTGGTAGTCTTACTAAACCTTTTATATCACTCATCTTGCAGTTTCAAACGAATACTCTGTAAAATATGTTTATTTTTGAATCCTTTATGGGTATGTAGTAATATCTAATATCTAGTATTATCATAATGCTAATAAACTTTGTATTTCTAAAGAATTCTGTAATAATTTTAAGTACATTACATCCATTCGTAATTTATGGAAACAAGTCGTTTGATATCGATAGGTACATAGTCCCGCCTGCAGCCGTATAACACCGTCTAGGGGTTAAGTGCTATCAATTTTGAATTTGGAACACATCCGTTTACACGTTACATGCATGGTGTGTATGTGTGCGTTCTTGAAAAAGCTGACCAGGTTTTTTGACATTTATTTGTACCACGTGGTGTTGTTTGTGACCAGTGTGGCAATGCTTGCCCGTAGCTGGACACTTTTTAGCAGATGTGGAAAGAGGAACTTTTTTCGCAACTGTTTTGTGGTTTACACCGTTTGATTTTCATTTTTAGTTCATATAAGTGCAGTGTACTCATAAAAAGGTTAGTTATAATGGCGAGAATTAAATACCCTTTACTATAATAATAGATAGTTAACTTAAAAAAATAAAATCCGTTATTGGTTTTCAGCTACATTCATTATGTTACTTATATAATACAAAGAGTTGTGGATTTTATTCAATAAATAAAATAAAATAACTTTATGTACAACACTCATGATTATGAATAAATTCATATTGTTCATTGAGTGAGCGAAGCGAATGAAAATCTTACAATCAACTTGGGCGATTTGGCATTTTATGTATTTATGTATGTATGTACGTTAGGGTGCTTCTTATTTTTCGACTTTTGAAAAATTACTGCGTCAGCCCACCATTCGCTTCTATCACCTAAAAAACGAACCTAGTTTTTTAATTTTTTTTTGTTAGGTTTTTAGGGGTCGTACCTCGTGTCAAAGTTCGAAAAAAATATGATAATTATTACTTGCAGCTCAATGTACATAAAACAGTATATTCATCATTTACACATGATGAAACATACTAATGCAACTCGTTGTCACATTATTCCGTAAAAGTACACTCGTACCCCACCCCTCTCCTCTTCCCGCACGCATCAGTCACGCCTTGAGAAAAGCAGCAAACTAAGCACTAGTTATATATTTGGAACGTACGCGTCGCGTCACGAAATTTCAGTTCGGGGCGAACTACTAGTAATAACATTTTAAATGCTCGCCATTTGTCCCATAAAAGTGTCAAATCTAGCGCTCAATGTAGTATAATTGGAACCCTGTCAATTGACATACTTGACTGGCAGTAATGACGTTAACCCGGCGAAGATTCGTACCAAAAAGAGCATATTGGGAATGAGGTTGGTCATTATGACCATAATGAATTTTCGCAATAACTTCTAATTTATTTAGCATGTTTTTTAACTGAATCTTTGTAACGGTGGTGTAATTCCTAAAAAAAGGTATGATTGTACCGTTATTTAACCGATACCTATACAATTACGGTATAGAAAAAAAAATGATGGAGCTGGCCCATAGCAGACTGAAATGATATAAGATAATGGGAACATTTATTGTTTTGAATTGCCAGCTGATAACCTAAAATCTTTTGGTGTTATAACACTAAAAGGTTTTAGCTTATCAGCTGGCAATTAAAAACAATAAAAAGTTGTTCGGTATACCAAACAACTTTCATAGCTAACACATACCGTACTAATTGTTTCATTAGTTCTTCTGGTAATGTAAGTTTTCTTCCTAATTTCACCTAGGCCATGTTGTCCTACTTCGTAGTAGGACATGCATGTTAGCATGTTTATGATTATTTAAGATAAAAATAAAGTTTATTTAAGTTACGTTCTAAAGTTAATAAAATTATAATTGTTGATTAATACTAACTTCAAAGGACTGAACCAATAAAGACTTGTTTGACTCATAAATTTCGTATTTATTTGCAAAAAGGCTTATGGTGTGCCATATTACCCGAAGTTACTCTATCTAGCTTTTAAAGTCGAATTCAGATATTATTATTTATTTGTTGTTATTCCTTATACGATAAAGGTGTCGTTATTCTTCTACACTTTAGTCAGTTCAGTTATCGAGGTGAGAGGTAGGTTCTTAATAAAATGTGATTAGGTATTATTGTAAGTGTAAATAACTTTATATAGGATAGATATTTAGCGCCTCGTGGTTTCACCCGCGCAGATTTTAATCCCGGTATTCCCACGGGATAAAAAGTAGCCTATGTGATACTCCAGACTATAATATATTATATCTCTGTGTCAAGTTTCATCCAGATCCGTTCAGCCGTTCCGGCGTGAAAGAGTAACAATATACATCCATACTTAAAAACTTTCACGTTCGGTATACCGAATAGTAGTAGAATATTGATTGCTTGGCGAGTTTTATTCCTTCCTAAGCGCTTACGCAGGCGGCAGCTAGTGCGTAATAAGAAAGGAGCAAAATCATGTTTTGGATTCCTATCCTACAAATACAATGCCCCTTTCCCAATCCTTAACGAATTCAGCTGAAACGTAATTTATGACCCGGAAAAACACATAGGTTACTTTTTATTTCAATAGATATCACGCGAATGCTTGTATAAAAATAAATAAGCATACTTATCCTTCAGAGGGTAGTAAGGACCCTTATAAATCTTCGTCAGGTTGAATGATGCATTCAAAATCTCTCCCAGCAATAAATAGTTTGTACCATTTTGTAATAATTTATATACAATTTTCAGCCACAAAATGACTTAAAAATGTTAAGTTATGCATCTTTGTAGTTTAAATTTACCAAATAAAGTGAAAATTATGATTTTCATAGACTAAAGGATTGAACCAAAGGATTTTTACTAATATCCAAAAATCGCAAGTTACCGAAAATATTTGAAAATTTATGTCACTTAGTTTCTGAACGTCCCGAGACCTTGAAAAACATTTAGCTCACTTTGTCAGCTTTATAAATGGTGGCGGTACCAATTCTTAAGCAAAAATGTTTTGTTGAGGTTATGTTCACAAAAGTTATTTGACATTTCACAAAGGCAACCAAAAGCAAATTGGTCTTTATTCATTTCTAACACAAGGACCACTTTGGATTGGGGTACGAAAGTGAAAGCTGAAAGCAGATGGCGCTATGTTACATCGTACCTGGATCTGTCATAATGCATCTTTGTTTATGTTTGTTTACAATTATTATAATTGCTAGATCCCCAAAATATATTCAACGTGGAGTGTATTTCAATTAAATGATAAGCTACGGATAAGAAAAGCATCTACCACTGGTAAAAAAGGTGCTCTGATAGAAAGGTAAATATCTAAACACGTCATATCAATATTAGTCAGAAGCTAAGGTTCACCACAATAAATTTTTCAACAACTATTTTGTCGTTATAGGCTGGATTCCTACGTCAGGAACATTCTTATTGGAGTAGAAGACGAGTTGGACGATCAGATTCCGGGGTTTCCTGCCTTGGATAGCTTCAGAGATGTTAATAAGAGCACAAATCTGCTGGCGTTTTTAAAACATAACATTGAAGAGTTTGCAGCAATATAAAAGATAAAATTCTCAATGAATAATTGCGCTGCTTGCATAGATAATTAGATATTTTCGTTCTTCTAATAAGGTAGCTTAATTATGACAATAAATAAACTTAAAAACATTGTGTTGTAGTGTTTAAGTAGTATCAAATTATCGTTGAAGTAGAATCAGTTAATTAAGCGTTTTATTTTGAAACCAATTCATGCTCATACTATTTGCGCCCCGCGGTTTCACCCGCTCAGATTTAGATCCCGTTATTCCCACGGGATAAAAAGTAGCCTATGTGCTATTCCAGACTATAATCTATCTCTCTGCTAAGTTTCATTTAGATCCGTTCAGCTGTTCCGGCATGAAAGAGTAACATCCATCCATCCATCCATACGTACAAACTTTCTCGTTTATAATATTAGTAGGATTATGCTTCGACAATGCTTCTCTTATTATCGAGCTTCTGAAGTCTAAAAATCAGAGCGATTTTTTTTCAGTACCTAGGTGTAGCTTGGTTTCTTTTACTTAAATTGATTCATATTAAAATGCTGAAATCATAATAGGTGTTGCTTCAGTTGAAGAAAGGGACTACTACATTTTATAGTGCCCATTAGGTTGTAAAGAGCACTGGTGGTCTAGTGAGAGTGACCCGCCTTCCGATCGTAAGGTCGCAGGTTCGAATCCGGTCGTGCACCAATGGATTTTTCTATCGAAAAATTTATGTGCGCAATGCCAGCGCTCCTAAACAGTGAAGGGAAACATCGTGAGAAAACCAGTTAGTTTTCTAGCAGCGGCGATGGGCTTGCAACCTGTCACGTATGGAATACTAACTACTGCAAAATGTGAGTATGTGCCAAATGTAATGAAATGTAATGTTAGGACGTACCTCTGACTAACCCCTTAGACATCCTCAAAGAATCTTGAGTTGGGTAGTACTTGGTACTGAGAGATATGAAGGGATATAATAATAACGATAATAATGCTGGACAATCCACACAGCACCATCTAGCCCCAAAGTAAGCTATTCAAAGCTTGTGTTATGGGTACGTACTAGATAACTGATATATTTAATTTATTATATACTTGGATAGATATTTTTTTATTATACATAGAACACACCCAGACCAACGGAACAAATTTCTGCAGTACGTATACAAATTTGTTCCAAAGCGGGAATCGAACCAGCAACCTCTTGCGTCGCAGACGGACTCTCGTTTGCTGCCTATCTGCTGGATATCTACCATGCCTGGGGATCAAAGTCGAAGAGCTGTTTCAGTTTAATTAGGCTAGTTTATTTTAAGCAGACAATACAATAAGTAAAAACTGTGGCCACTTTTTTATAATTTACCTACCACAGAGAGGTCCACAAACATTTAATATCTTTCTGAAGCATAAAAACATATATCGCTACAAGAAAGGCCAATTCATCTATATTCATCCGACTTTCCTCCAATTATTTATATAGAAAGTGTGTCTGTAGCTTTGTCTGTTTGTATGTTAAACTTTCACGGCTAAGCCGATTGGATGAATTGGATGATATTATATTAAATCCCGAAGGTGGATACTTTATTTCATGATTTGATACGTACCTACGAGTACATGTTAAAAACCATTAATACAAAAAGCTGATACCTTCACATATTTCTATTGTTTTTCTTTATAAACTAGTAGGTCGCCCCGAACTGAGATTTCGTGACGCGACGCGATCGCTCCGAAAATATAAGTAAGTGGCAGTCAGAGGCGAGTCCAAACATTGTGTTTGGACTTGTATCTGGCTGCCACCTATTAACTAAGAATGGTAACCAAGTTTCAACTGAATTGGCCTATTTATTAAAGAGAGTTCCGATGACCTTGACTCTATCATCAGAACAGGTCGCTATCACCAGGTAATGAGAACCAAGTACCTTCTTTATTTATTTCAAGAAAAAAATAATTGAAAACCCAAAGGAACTATCTGACCAGTAGAAAAACCTTGATGCCAACGAAACTCTTAGAAATGGTAGCTCTTGGGTCGTTGGTTGGTAGTTGTAGTAGGTAATTTAACTTTTTTCATTTATCTCAAAAAGCGAGCAAGCTAGAAAAAAAATTAAAATGGTTTTGAAATATCCAAATCAACCTCTTTCATATGACATGTCATTTTATATTTTGCATAACTTTTATATTTTTAGCCCCCTTAAAAACCCCGATATTTTAATAACCCCTCATACGATTTTACCAGGGAATTTCTCAAGTTCAAGCTATCGACTTACCAAATTTAATGCAGATCGGATAAAAAAACGGGTTTCAAGTTATCGTCGGACAAACACACATACATACATAAAACGCCAAATCGCACAAGTAGAAAAAAAAAACTTGAAACAGCTTCACGACTTTGATCCCCAGGCACGGTAGATATCCCTTCAGATCTCCCAGTACCAAGTAGGTACTAATTCAAGATTCTTTGAGGATGTCTAAGGGGGGTAGTCAGAGGTACGTCCAAACATTACATTTGGCACATACCCACATTTTGCAGTAGTTAGTATTCCATACGTGACAGGTTGCAAGCCCATCGCCGCTGTTAGAATACTAACTGGTTTCCTCACGATGTTTTCCTTCACCGTTTAAGAGCACTGGCATTGCGCACATAAATTTTTCGATAGAAAAATCCATTGGTGCACGACCGGATTCGAACCTGCGACCTTACAGTCGGAAGGCGGGGTCACTCCCACTAGACCACCGGTGCTCTTCGCCCAAGTTGATTGTAAGATTTTCGTTCGCTTCGCTCACTCAATCAATAATTGAGTTATTATTACCATATTTGATCAAGACTTATATAAAGGAGAGAAGGTACCTACTTTGTTCTCTTATTATGGTGACAGTGAATGTCTGATATCGGATCCAAGGTCTGTATAATGGAACTCTTCCATAAATTATCCGATAGTTTTAACTTGAATAAATAATTATAAATAAATAATAAATAATGCTGGACAATCCACACAGCACTATCTAGCCCCAAAGTAAGCTATTCAAAGCTTGTGTTATGGGTACTAAATAACTGATATATTTAATACATTATATACTTACATAGATAGATATTTTTTATTATACATAGAAAACACCCAGACCATCGGAAAAAAATTCTGCAGATCGTACACAAATTTGTTCCACGGCGGGAATCGAACCCGCAACATCTTGCGTCGCAGGCAGGCTCTCGCCCGCTGCGCCACAGAGGTCGTAATACCTATTACTAATATTCAAAAGTGACATGTCATATGAAAGGGGTTGATTTGGACATTTTATAGAAGGCGGTAGTCAGAAGCAAGTCTAAATATAATGTTTAGATTTGCCTCTGACAACCACCAACTTTATTTTCAAAGCCTTCGTATCGCATTACGAGATCTCATGCAGTTCGTGGCTAACCCCTAGTATTTATTTAGTGAATCCAAAATAGTGACAGCATGATGTTTCGACGATGGAGCCTAGTAATGTTGAACGAAATAAATTGGCCTATTGAACTGAAACCTAGTAAGCGTATCGTTATGTTTGGGGTAGTCGGAGCAGAGCACCCCTAAAAAAAGTAAACGGCAAAATACTAGAAAGTAAGAAAGAAACATTACGTAACTACGTGGATTATTTATTAGGTACTAGTTGGCACGCCGTGGTTACACCCGCGCAGATTGAAATCCCAGTAATCCCACGGGATAAAAAGTAGCCTATGTGCTATTCCAGACTATAATCTACCTCTCTGCCAAGTTTCACCCAGATCAGTTCAGCCGTTCCGGCGTGAAAGAGCAACAAACATCCATCCATCCAGTTATTAGTAGGATTGATACAGAACTGTGCAGAACTCAGTGGCTGTCAGTGGTGTTTAAGTCAGCAAGTTGAAGTGATCAAATAGATTAACGAATAAATTTAATAATTACAGAACCTAAACAGTTTATTTCGTTTTAAGTATTAGTGAATTATTAGGAGCAGATAAAGTCGGGGGTAGCAACTAGTCCAATTACAATTATTCAGTTGACAGCTAATGGCGGCTTTACATTATGGCTAGTTTAGTAGAACTAAAGAGGTTTGCGTTTAGATTAGTGTTTGCACTTGCAAGCCAATACATGACACAAACCAACTTAAATGCCGTCCATTTTCATCTAGAATCGGCAAAGCCGGCCATCTTATTTCTAACCGAGACGCAGATCTCCTCACCGGCAGATACATCATACCTAAATTATCCTGGCTATAAACTGGAGCACAGTTTTGTACCCCGTGCCGGAGTATGCATGTTTGTGAGGGAGGACATCTGCTGTCGTCGGTTGAACATCCTTGGAGGCAAAGACCTATCTGTTCTCTGGACACGCCTAGACTACGGTGGTCAAATACGTATCTACGCGTGTCTTTATAGGTCTCACAGTGGTAATCCTGAAACTGATCGACTTCTCGAGCACGTCCAAGACGTAACTGACCAAGTGCTGCAACAGTTTCCCACGGCAGAGGTGGTGATCTTAGGTGATTTTAACGCTCACCATGTTGAGTGGCTGGGATCACGAATCACCGATTACGCCGGAAGAGCTGTCCATGACTTTGCCTTGGCGTACGGTCTCACTCAATTGGTATCTTCACCAACCAGAATACCGGACATCGACGACCATACCGCCTCACTTTTAGATCTATTGCTGACTACTAACCCGAACGGTTACCGGATATCGGTCGATGCCCCATTAGGGTCGTCCGACCATTGTCTCGTGCGTTCCGAAGTGTCTCTCACGCGCCCCGTGCGTCCTCACCCCCCTGGAAGGCGTCGGGTTTGGCACTATAAGTCAGCGGACTGGGATGGATTGCGGGAGTTCTATGCATCCTACCCATGGAGGCAGCTTTGTTTTTCTTCGGATGACTCTTGTACTTGTGCCGAGTCCGTATCCGATGTGGTCCTTCAGGGCATGGAATGTTATATCCCTAGCTCCGTAGTACCACTCGGTGGAGAGACCCAGCCTTGGTATGGTGCGGACTGCTTTGGGGTTTCTGACCTCAAGCAGTGCGCTTACCGTGCTTGGGTTGCCGCGAGAGACAACAACGAGTCCAACTCGAACGAATTAAAGAAACAGTACAACGCTGCCTCCAGGTCCTTTAAGAAGCGAATTGCTAAGGCAAAGTGCATGTATATTGCCAGCATTGGTGAGAGATTGGCTAGCTTCCCGTCTGGGAGTCGTGCTTTCTGGTCTCTCGCCAAAGCTGTCGAGGGCAATTTCTGTCGGACGTCGCTACCACCCTTGCGCAAACCAGATGACTCGCTGGCCCACACAGCAAAAGAGAAAGCCGATCTACTGGGCACAATTTTTGCTTCAAATTCGACGCTGGATGACGGGGGAAGTGCACCGCCCTCCATCCCGCGGTGCGAGAGTTTGATGCCGGAAATTCGCTTCACACAAAGTGCGGTGCGTCGAACTCTCTTTTCTCTTGACATTCGAAAATCGAGTGGGCCAGATGGGATCCCAGCAATTGTGCTGAAGACGTGCGCTCCGGAGTTGACACCGGTGTTAACGCGCCTTTTCAGACATTCTTATTGCTCAGAAACAGTTCCGACTTCCTGGAAGACAGCCTTGGTTCACCCGATTCCTAAGAAGGGTGACCGTTCAGACCCGTCCAACTATAGGCCTATCGCGATCACCTCCTTGTTCTCAAAAGTGATGGAGAGGGTAATTAACGACCAACTCCTTGGGTACCTCGAGGCGCACCAGCTGATTAGTGACAAGCAATATGGCTTTCGCCATGGTCGCTCAGCTGGTGATCTTCTTGTATACCTCTCTCACCGCTGGGCGGAAGCCATCGAGAACAAGGGAGAGGCTCTTGCGGTCAGTCTGGATATCGCAAAAGCCTTCGATCGGGTCTGGCACAGGGCACTTCTAGCGAAGCTACCAGCTTACGGAATTCCCGAGAAGTTATGCAATTGGATAGCCAGTTTTTTATCGGAGCGTAGCATCAAAATCGTGATCGACGGGTCTTGCTCAGATACAAAGCCCATAAATGCTGGCGTCCCACAAGGCTCTGTGCTGTCACCTACCCTGTTCATTCTGCATATCAATGATATGTTACGCGTTAGTAACATGCATTGCTATGCAGATGACAGTACTGGTGACGCTCAGTATACAGGCCGCGCAAACACTTCTCGGGAACGTATAGAAGAGTGTCGGGACGTTCTTGTGTCGGAACTTGAGACGTCTCTGGAGCAGGTCTCAGACTGGGGTGAACGAAACTTAGTTCGTTTTAACCCCACTAAGACACAAGTTTGCGCGTTATCTACAAAAAAAACCCCATTCGTCGTAGCTCCTAGTTTCCAGAACACTCCTCTTAATATTTCTAAGAGCATAGGAATCCTTGGTGTTGACATTTCGAGTGACGTCCAATTCCGGAATCACTTGGAAGGGAAGGCCAAACTGGCCTCTATGAAACTCGGCGTCCTCAACCGGGCCAGCCGGTACTTCACGTCGGTCCAAAAACTTATGCTTTACAAAGCACAAGTCAGACCGCATGTGGAGTACTGCTCACATCTCTGGGCTGGAGCGCCACAATACCAACTCCTTCCACTTGACCGGATACAACGTAGGGCAGCTCGGATTGTCAACGATCCTAAGCTCACAGACGACCTAGAGCCCCTAAGTCTACGGAGAGACGTGGGTTCTCTGTGTGTGCTCTATCGTCTGTACAATGGGGAGTGTTCTGAGGAATTGTTTAATTTGGTGCCCGCTGCTGAATTTCACCATCGCACCACACGCCGCAAAACAAAATTCCATCCTCACCACCTGGATGGCTGGTTCTCCTCAACTACTCGTTTCTCACGGTCATTTTTACCTCGAACGAGTAAGTTGTGGAACGAACTTCCCCCTGCGGTTTTCCCTCGGAGTTACGACATGGGGTCTTTCAAAAGGCGGGTTTATCTCTTCCTAAAAGGCCGGCAGCGCATCAGCAACGCCCCTGGTGTTGTGAGTGTCCATGGGCGACGGTGACCACTTCCCATCAGGTGGCCCGTATGCTCGTCTGCCTGCTTTGGCATAAAAAAAAAAAAAAAAAAAACACACACGCGCAACTTTTACTTATACATTTTACTCGAAATGGTATATTGTTATACCTATTACACACACGCGTAAGAAATATAACGATTTCATAGAAGCAATTAAAATGGAAGTTCCTGAAGATTCTACTGCAGCTAAAGCGACCTCTGTGGCGCAGCGGGCGAGAGCCTGCCTGCGACGCAAGAGGTTGCGGGTTCGATTCCCGCCTTGGAACAAATTTGTGTACGATCTGCAGAAATTTGTTCCGATGGTCTGGGTGTTTTCTATGTATAATAAAAAATATATATCTATGTAAGTATATAATGTATTACATATATCAGTTATCTACCATGACACAAGCTTTGAATAGCTTACTTTGGGGCTAGATAGTGCTGTGTGGATTGTCCAGCATTATTTATTTATATATATTTAGAGAATTATGTATATTAATTATCATACCTACTTAAAAATGTTGCATGTCGGTTATCGACGAAGTTTGTGAGACCACAATTACACTTAGACCATGATTCACCAAACTTCTGGCAAAGAAATACATTTCATTTCATTTATTTAAAGCTGTAGGTGCAGCTCAAGACAGTCAGTTCGAGTTATTAGGTATCAGTTTACCCAAATAGATAATAATGTGTAGATGCCAAAAATGCATCAAACGTATATATAATAAGTGTGTATCTGGCAGTTACGCGACAATACGTAGGGAGTGTCGATAATAATATTTTCTGCAATTTAATGACGTTTCACTAGTAGTAGGTAAGGGATGGTTGTATAATTACACGCCACCCAAAACTAAGGCGAGATTTTACATTTTACGGATATGAGAGAGCTATTTATCTACACTAATAATATTATAAAGAGAAAAACTTTGTATGTATGTTTCGAATAGGCTCAAAAACTACTGGTCCGATTTCAAAAATTCTTTCACCATAAGAAAGTTAAATTATCCTTGAGTAACATAGGCTACATTTATTACTGAAAAAAATTAGGGATCCCTACTAAAACTTAAAAAATGTAACCCGAGGTGTAATATAAAATATCTTTCACCGCATGCGCTGCGGAAACTATAGACGATACAAAAAAATGTTCTACAATATTAAAGAACACATCATTATCTACAATTAAGTCAGCAATAGCATATATCTAACTATTGTAGTTATGTTACTACAAAAACTTTTCTGTATTTAAAATGTTGATAAAAATGCCGACCAAAAACAGACCATGTTATCCTTTATATTAGTCCTTATACAAATAAATTATTTTGTATGCAAGGCTGTTCCAATACTTATCGACTACTTCTTGAATTTTTTAAATCGGACATTCCATTCAAAAGATATTATTATTACGTAATTAAAAACTTTAGCGCGCCTTAGAAAGCGCGAAAGCTAGGCGAGTTCTCACTCAGCGTGGGCACAATGGTGTGCCAGCTACGGGCATGTGTATATGCCCGTAGCTGGCACACTTGCATGCAAGCTACAGACACATACGCTAATTGGCATGCCTGTACCTGGCATGCAAGTAGTTAGCACAACATTCTATTTTAGGTCAGCTCTGGCATCCACGTGACGGAGGGGACTCGGGGGGGGGGGGGGGGGCTACGAAACCAGCATGTGTGAACGTCGCGACAAGTACAGGCATGCCAGTACCTGACGTGTTGGCATGCCACGTAAGCGAGGGGACGCGGGAGGCTACGAAACCGGCATGTGTGACCGTCGCGATACCTGACCTGACGAGTTAACTTGCAAATGTATCCACAATGTGCCCGTAAATCCTGCATGCCTGTAACTTGCATGCTCGCTACTGTACCATTTTACTGTCACGTGTATTTTCACCTTCGTGTGTTACGAAGCGCGGGAGTCTAAGTTTATGCTAAAATGTTGAAAAAAATTATGTCCACCCATGCGAAGCTGGGACAGGCCGCTAGTTACCTATACTTACAATAACACAATTATGGAAACTTGCCATACTTTAGAATCTAACAGATATCTAAGGTTTAGATACCTAGCTACATCCTACTAATAGGTATTATAAATGCGAAAGTTTGTGAGTATGGATGGATGTTTGTACTCTATAACTCCAGAACGGCTTAACGGATCTGGATGAAACTTGGCAGAGAGTTATATTATAGTCTGGAATAGCACATAAGTAGGCTACTTTTTATCCCGTGGGAATACCGGGATTTAAATCTGCGCGGGTGAAATCGCGGGGCGCAACTAGTTAATTATAAAAGTACGTGGTTAAAGGATCATACAAAAGAGTAGTAGAACTCTTTTTTTGTGAAGGGCTCGTCCGGGGAAGTACTACCACCACGCCTTTTTCTGCCGCCAAGTAGCGTTGCTATATTTTGGTTTATAGAGTGTGGTCACCGGTGTGATTACAGGCACATCAGGCTTTACATCTGTATGCCTCAAGATGATGGACGCAGGGCAGTGCATCGTAAGGCAAGTTCCTGTCGTGCGTGACTTACGGGCAATGCTTTGTAATAGCTGATGGTAACCACTTAACATCAGGTGAGCCATCTGCTTGTTCCATCAGCTAATTGTATAAAAAAACAAGCCCTAAGTTTTTTGGCTGTTCTTCTAGGCTTTGGTTGCGTGGAAGGGGCGCGGGCGCCTGGAGTCACCTAGCTTTGAGACGTTTTAAAGTGATCCTTGTGATTTTATTGAATAAATATCTTTTTGCTTTGACCTTCACCTCGAAATTCATCAGATATAGGTATACACTAAGTTAATTAGCAAGATAATTAACTTACCCTCGGTTCCTGAAAACTCGATCAACATTTATCGCCTGTCAAGTCGCTTGCTATCTCTATTCAACTTGAAGTAAAAGCTGAAATAGCAAGTGACTTGACGACCGATTAGTTTTGATCAAGCTTTCCGAAACCGGCCGTTAGTATACAAATCTAGAGCGAAAATGCTACTGTCTAAATTTAGTGAACTGAGCTTAGCCATGTGTAAACGCGCGCGGAGGCAGTCATTTGTGAGTCTTCTACTCCTTGATAGAGAAAATCGAAAATTACCGAAAAAAAAGTTTATAGAACGACAAAAAAGTTTAAAATGTCCAAAGACAACAAAACCATGTCAGCTAATCTTCGCATATGTGTGTGAGAGGTCAACTTATACAAGCCAGTAAAGTTTTCAAGAAAGTTTTCACAAATGCTAAAATTTGACAGATCAATTCTATGGTGGCGGTCGGCCCGCAGTAAACAGAGGTACTAAACTATCTCAGTTGTATTTTTGTCTGATTGATTTTGATGCGTAAAATATCAATATTCTTTTTAATAAGTATTAAAGACTACAATTTTCACTTTTTCCAGAAAATGCGTACGCATGTGAACCATTCTTATCAGTAGTCAAATCATAGTACACTAACCCAGTACTGTAGCAGGTCAGTGAACGCGTGCCCGGCTTGCAAATACCCGCATTCAGTCTTATTTGGACGTGAGTAGCAAACTTCCAAAGTTCCCTTTTGTTTTTGAGGATTTCTCGAATAAACTTTACATTTAGCTAGTTATTGCATTATTACCTTTGTTTCCCCATAAGGCAAATCCTTCATGGACACCCTCCATGCTCGGATCTACCTCGACAGTCGGTTTTTTATCGTTGACCGATAGATCCGCACTTGGGGCTTCATTATCTCGGTCTTTTACCACCTGCCAGGGCAGCTTTTAATAATTCTATCCTTCAGATAAACGTTTGAACAAGTCTAAAAATGACTCATTTGTATCTATTAATGAGTATTTACCTAATATTTCAGAATAGACTTCCACATTTAATGAACCATCTTATGTATTTACAATAGAGTTAATAACCACAAAACAGGAATAAGGTACAATCGATTACAAATACAATGCAAATGGTCATTGTTACACGCACAAACAGTCATAACTAGTACAGTCACGTACAGCTAGAGAATCGTGCGTAGCTTGCCAGCCTAGCCGTTCCTAACGTCTCCGTATAGCAATCCTGGGTGACCGCTCAAAGTAAACAGACCTTTATTTGCATCTGTTCTAGAATAACTATTATTATTTAGCCGTTGTGGTCCCTGGTAAAAGGCCTCCCTTCCTTGTTTCCACTCTGTGCGATTTAACGCAGCTACAGGCCACGAGCTTAGGTGGCAGTCAAGCTCGCCTCTCGATCTCATTCTGGGCCTTCCACGTCGCCGTCTTGCATTTTGTGGGACCGGTGGTCCTAGCCCACGATGTGTCGGGCAATCGGCAGACGTGTCCAGCCTAGTTCCATTTTAGGCCAGCGGCTTTTTGACCAACGTCAACGATGCGCCAGTTACATAAATAAGAAAAAATGTATTCATCTACGAGTATATCACACCACCGTTTTCCACGAGACCATGCGGAGGGTTCAAATGCCCCGTCCTTTATGCAGCTGACATTTGCTAGATGTCGGCCGGAGCACGTGCCGGGAATTTACAGACCGTGATATTGTACCCTTCGTGGGGTATCCAGCGTATGTGGGCTCAATTAAAGATGTCACCCGCGATACTTCATTCAATACCTATATTGAATGTTGGTGTGTGACGGGATGAGTATAAACGACAGTTATTTTATACGAAGTATATTTGTGGCTTTGAAAACGGTGAGTCTTGACCATATTCAGGTGGCCATATTCAGGCAGATGAAGTCAAGGGTGTTCGAAAGCGAGATGTGTTACAGAATCAGCAATGACAGTTCTTAGGTCGGTAACTAACAACCGCTGGAGAATGGCGACTACGAACCGAAAGACGAAGGGTAGGACGCCTTTCTACCCGATGGGCCGATGATATGAAGATAGCGGGAAGTCTGTGGATGGAGAGGGCATAGAATCTATCTTCTTGGAAACCTATGCTGTATGTCATTCTTTAGGCTGGAGATGATGATAAATGGCTTATGTTTGTTTTTAAAAACCAGCCGCACTATCTTCTTGAATGCTCTGGATAACTTTTAGATAATCTTTTTTGCCTTAGTTCTCCTAGCACTATTTATTTAAAAACTTTCACACAAAACAATGTAGTGCTAAGAGGACTTAATGCTAATAGCATTGTTTACCAGTATTCCTAGGCGTGCAAAAAGATGGTGTGAATATGTTGTATAGATTTAAAAAAATATGTCTTACGAATCCCGAACCGGGGGAATAAATAAAAAAGTCACCACTGGTGTTTTCTTTGCTACGGCACTCTCCGGAAATGTCCTGACTGACAAGGCATGGAACATGGCTTCGCTCTCAGGCTCTCATTACTTGAGGGAAAATGTAAGTGCATCCTTCGAATAAAAAAAAGAAAGAGGAACTGTTGTAGGGTCGGACAAATGTTTTTCTGCACGGCTAGATAAAAGTACCTGTATGTTATATGCTTTTTTTTATTCTTGGTAGGAACTATACTTAAAATCATGGCCTAAGGCTCGAGGAATATTATTATAATGCTTTACAAAAGATTATAGGATAGAAGAATAGAATACTATAGAATATAATATAATAAATTTATTTGACAACAAACACACAGAAGAAGTATACAGACAAGAAAATGAAGCAGTAGAAAATAATACCCGTATCTAGGTTAAAGTACCGTAGTATACAGAATAAATAAGGCTGGAAAAATTTGACAGATATAAAAATCACCAGCCGTGGGAATCAAACCCGCTTATCTCCTCTGCAGAGCATCGTCCACTGCATTACTTACAATAGGACCTACAGACAGTACAATAAAGTTCGGTACACAGTCGTCAGAAAACATTTCATCATCACCTTATTGCCCATAACCCACGCTAAGAGGAGTCGGCACAGCTGGTTTTATTCTTCCACTCTTCTCCATCATTCGTCATCTCAGTGCTCACTCCTTTCTTACTCATGCATGTCATCTTACACACGCAGTCCATCCATCTTTTCTTTGGTCTTTCTCTCTCTCTCTTAAACCAACCACATCCATATCTAATACTCCTCTTCTGCAGAAAACGTAATACTAACCATATTGTTCTCCGAACAACGTTCAATATATTTCTAAAATCGCCAGACATTTCGTCTCGAGTGTAATTTACGCGTTGAATAATGCATGAAGGCGTAAAAAGAGTTAAATCCACGTGCGGTGATACCACAGACAGAACTAAAAGTAGCATCTTCTAATGTACTAAAGTGTCACTCCTTGACTTGTATTAGTCCTACTACCTACCTACTAATATTTATGTATTGTTATTACATTATTATGTATGCGTTATCTTATTGTTTTTCTACAACAACGTCCTTTATCGTTATTGTCAAATCCAGTCCATCCCTAGGTTGTCTGGAAGAGATCGCTTTTAGCGATGAGACTGCCCATTGTAAATCACTCAGATGTTTTTTTATTGTTATGTTATGTGTAATTATTATGTGGTGTGCAATAAAGTATTTTCTATCTATCTAAACCACAATAGATGGACTACTACGGCCGGTTGAGTGACACAGCCCTGGCGAAGGCTACTACTCATTCCTGGCACTCCTCGGATGTATGTTATTAGGTGACCGAGTATGCGTTAGCATGCAATGAATGTCACTGGGTCAATTTTAAGGCATTACCTACATAAAGGCTCAAAATAAAATCAAAATGGTCATTAGTCAGTTCAATCACCAGGGATCACTTTGAAATGTCCTCATAGCTATGTAAATCCAGCGCTAGTTGCCCACGATTAAGTAATATAATGTATTAGGTTACTCGTTAGTCTTCCCCATATGATTACTTAAACAATGTATAGGTAGGTAATATCCCGGCTTAGACGAGAAAGGTGCGTTTATTCGGATAATCCCATATCTTAAAAGTGAAAGTTTGGATGTTTGTTACTCAATAACGCCAGAACGGTTGAACAGATCTGGAAGAAATTTGGCACAGAGATAGATTATAGTCTGGAATAGCACACAAGCTACTTTTTATCCCGTGGGAATACTAGGATTTAAAACTGCACGGGTATAACCGCGGGGTGCAGTAACATATAAAATGAAATACATTTTTGCTTATTTCATGAATCTTAGTAATCCTTTATAAAAAAATATAAAATCAAGACTCCATTATTAATCTAGTCATACGTTTATTTAGGTATAACAACGAAACCTTGTTTTTTAACCGACTTTATAAAAGGAGGAGGTTCTCAAGTCGACTTGTTTTTTCAACTAAATTTCTACCAATAAATGTCTCTCCCACAATGACAGTAGACAATAACGTCATGGTCATTTGACAGTTGACACTGACATTGGATTCACATACTCGCACCACAGGTGCGGCGTGCACGCGCGACGCGAAAGCGTCTTCTATGGTGACCGCTAAACCTACGAAAAATATTTCTAACTAGGTACAATCAATGTTTGGTTGTGTTAGAAATGTTTTTCGTGCCACTTTTGTTATTTTTTTTGTTTCGAGTTGCAACTCAAGATGTATTTTTGGATAGGTAATAAAGTTAAAATAAATATAGCTCATACCAGGATTAGCATAGGTTACTTTTGGTTTAAAAAAACGGAACCAATTAACGCTTATACATAAAAAATAAATTTTATTTATAATGTTTCTTAAATAAAATAAAATAAAATCTCTATTTGCAGTTAATAATTTGCAGTAGACCACTGGCCGTAAAGCCGCACTAACGTTAAATTATGCATCACCTTAACCTAGATATTGAGTTTTGGCCTTAACTTAGCCAATGACTCGATTTAAAACTGGTTTGCCTACTTTTTAGAATCGATTCATTCAATTCGTTCCGATTTTTAGTATGTCATTAGGTTTATTTTACTTTTATTTTATTATATTTATTTGACTTTTACGATCACCCGTGCGAACCCTGACATAGCTTCTTGTACCCAATGCCACAGAATAAATACAGAAAAATCTCGCATGTTTTCCATAGGGGTAGGCAGAGACCACAGATAAATGAAACAGAAGTAGTTTCACGAAGTACAGTATCAAGAATTCAAGATCCTTTTAGGATGTCTAAAAGGGGCAGTCAGAGGTAGAGATCATCCATTCTAAAAATGCACGCCCCTCTACCTGCCTTCACCCACACAAGCAAATGAGGTGTATAGACGCAATACATGACACCCTGATTTTATTCGTCATTCAGTTTCCCGCCGAACGTGAAAGTGACACTTTCATGTCTGGCGGGAAACTGAATGACGAATGAAATTGCTTGGTGGCATGTATTGCGTATATACACCTCATTTGCTTGTGTGGGGTGAAGGCATGTAGAGGGGAATGGATGATCTCTACGTCGATTATGGCACATAATATCCAAATTATCCATAGTCATGGGTGATGGTTACCACTTAACATTAGGTGGAACATATGCTTGTTCAATCAGCAAGTACAAAAAAACGCAATTTAATTTACCTACTTGCCAAACTGAACCAATTTTGATGAAACTATGAAAGGCCTTTTTTTCAAATAGGCTCCTTAATTACGGAGTACACTACTGTAACAAAAAAATACCTTTTTTTAAGCTTAAAAAGATATCCAGCAACCTTGCGATTACGAAGATGTCCGATGGATCACTTATCTGAATCGACGCTGTCTACTTGACAGCTAATTGGACGGGCGATGAAGGGCAACTGACAGTGACATTTTCAATAGCTATATAGGCTTTTCATATAAAAATGATGGTTTGCGGGCTCATTTGTCAGGATTAAGCTGAGCTGCGCGAGCCTATCATCTAAAAAAAAAGCGGTAGGGACAGCAATAAAATAAAAAAAATGCACGCCTTAAGTCGAGGCAAAATACTAAGAAGCTGCTAAGTAAAATTTACCTATCTTAACAGCAAAGGAATTCGCTGATTGTTTAGTTTAAGATGTAGTATTATGATAGTCTTGTTCTTTTTTTTATACAACCAGCTGATGCAACAAGCAGATGGCCCACCTGATGTTAAGTGGTAACCATCACTTACAACAAAGCATTGCCTCATAAGTCACGCACGATAGGAACGCGCCCTACTATGCACTGCCCTGCGTCCATCAACTTGAGGCATACTGATGTTAAGCCTCATGTGCCTGTAATTATACCGGCGATCACACTCTTCTCAAACCAAAACACAGCGTTGCTGCTTGGCGGCAAAAAAAAGCGTGGTGGTAGTACTTCCCCGGCTGAGCCCTTCACAAAGAGCTCTACTACTCTTTAAAATGTGTGTGTTCGGGGCAACACTACAATACCAACATGCCTTATTCTGCCGCCAAGCAGAGATGCTGTATTTTGATTTGAAGGGTGTGGTTGCCGTGAATACAGGCGCATGAGGCTTAACCTGTGTATGCCTTAAGCTGATAGAGGCAGTGCATAGTAGGGCACGTTCTCGTCGTGCGTGAATGCTTTGCTTTGTTATTGGTGATGGTTACGACTTATCACATAAGGTGAATTGGATCATCTAACGTTAACGTCAAATCGTTAATTCGTAGAAAAACCTCCGATTTAACGAACGATTTGATGGTGAAACTCACCCTTAAGGCTATATTATGTTTATCCCCTCAGCAAGATATAAAAAAATCCTGATTTGTAAGAATATCGAAAATCGATGCGCTAAAATCGTGCTAAACCTAAAGCTTTTATTAACAGCACTTAAATCGATTAACAAGATAAACCACAATAGAGATTTGAACTAGCAAGGACATCATTTTACAGCTACTGCTGTCGCTTTCGCTACTGATTGTTCTTAAATAATGAATAGACCCGTCAATTTAGTTCAAGAAGCGGGATGTTCGAAGCCTCCATCACGTCATAAGCTGATGTTAATTAACTTATGCAAAAAAAATCCGAGATAATTTCGTCATGTAATTATTTTGTTGTTCATAATAGAATAAAAGTATCGATTCAAAGTCATTACATTACCAAAGACTTTGCTTTAGTTAATTGTATTGATGGTAATTTGGGAAGCTATTATTTTTATTTTTAGAAATATGTTTGTGTGAGCCGAGCCAATAAGAGTAGCTCTTATTGGCTCGGCTCACACAAACATACCAGCTAAACTGTATGGTACAAGTAATTATTTCTTTATATTATTTATTACAACATACGCATTATTACGTTTTTGAAACTTATGTTAGGTATCAATACACATTTCCATGAATAATGTATGGCTGCCATTATAATAACCATGAACCTATCAACAAAAAACTTCCATACAACTTTTTGCCATGACTTTTTGTTTCTTTTTTTCTGCGGTCTTTGCCTTGGGGTCCTTCTGGGTGTACCAAATTTGATGCCTCGATAGTAAGTTAAAGTGGCAATGGGCAGGTCATTTAACTCGAAGACCTGAAAACCGCTGGGGAATAAAGGTGAGAACCTTCTTCTTTACACCATGTAGGTCTCTGTTTTTTCTATTATTATTATTTTTTAGTCTATAAATTATTATCTTTTGTTACCTGTTTGTACCTTTGTTTTGTTTTTTCTTTTTTATTGGGTTAATAAATTATTTTTCTTTCTTCTTCTTCTTCTTTCTTTCTGACATGTGAATGTGAAAACCGTTTTCCCCCCGAAGGAAAGAAATGGAATATTTAGTTTTAAGCCGAAGCTTGACCGACTAAAATTGCATTTTTTGCCGGCTTCCGAGAGTACTGAAGAACAATCGACTAGCCAGCAATGACAGCGTCAAGCTGTGACCGAATACGAAGCGTGTGACGCCCTCCTGCCCGATGGACTGATGACAGTGTGAGGATCGCGGGGAGAAGATGGATGATGAGAGCGCTCACAATTGTTCTTCAGAGAAGTATATAGGGGTGGCCTATGGCCAACAGAACTTCACTTGGACTTCAGAATAATGATCATGAAAAAAAACAACAGATTTATTTTACGAAATTGTGATCAAATACCAAAATAGTTTTCTTTCAAGAAACGATTCCAATAAAATTATCAAAATCAAAACAGTCTTTATTGAGCGCAATCACAATTATCACTTTAAAACGACTTATAAATCTATAATCTATATAGTAACTAGCTGCGCCCCGCGGTTTCACCCGCGTAGAACGTCACGTCTGAACATTTTCTTATTTATTCACCTTTTAAACCTTCCCTAGACCTCCACGAACATTTCAAGACTAAGATAAGATAAATCCGTTCAGCCGTTCTCGAGTTTTAGTGAGACTAACGAACAACAATTCATTTTTATATATATAGTAATCTAATATTAATCGTAGTATCGTACGCTCATTTACTTCCAAAAATTTTTATAAAACTCTGAAACTTACCAGCGATAAACAAAACCAGCTATTTCATTCCCATAAATCAATTACAAACTTAGTATTTTGTGGCTAGATAGTGCTGAGTGGAATGTCTACCAATATTAATGAAACAGCTTCACGACTTTGATCCCCAGGCACGGTAGATATCCCTTCAGATCTCCCAGTACCAAGTAGGTACTAATTCAAGATTCTTTGAGGATGTCTAAGGGGGGTAGTCAGAGGTACGTCCAAACATTACATTTGGCACATACCCACATTTGGCACATACCCACATTTTGCAGTAGTTAGTATTCCATACGTGACAGGTTGCAAGCCCATCGCCGCTGTTAGATTACTAACTGGTTTCCTCACGATGTTTTCCTTCACCGTTTAAGAGCACTGGCATTGCGCACATAAATTTTTCGATAGAAAAATCCATTGGTGCACGACCGGGTTCGAACCTGCGACCTTACGATCGGAAGGCGGGGTCACTCCCACTAGACCACCGGTGCTCTTAATAAAATAAAATTATTAATACAATAAATATAACTAGCTAATAAGTATAGGTGCTGCATAGCATACCACATACAAACACTAGTTTAATTGTTATATATCAGGTTTCAAGGAATGGCAGTTTCCTCAAAATGTTTTCCTACACCATTTTGGACAGTAATTCTCGATGTCAGGCACGGAAACTATTGTTATTCTGCGAGGCACTGCCTCTAATATTCAGAGCACGAAGATAAAATAGTGGATTTTATCAGCTCAGCTTTGCCAGCCGGTGGACGGGTGCTGAAAGAATGGGCGATTTGTATTTTTGAAACTGTTCTTGGTCTTTTCTTATAGTTTATAAAAAATATTTTTTTTAATAACACAGGACCGGAGAGAGGCACCTTAAAAAGGAGGCTTAGCCAGCAGTGTAGGTAGGACGCTGGAGTAGGTATACAAAGGCAGCCACAGAGGTGCTTAGCATTTCCACACAGTGTTTTCTTTTATCGTTTTCGAACTTTATTCTCGGTCAATAATACATTCCATTTTGCGCAGGCAGAATCTTTCCACCGCTCGTAAATTAATCTTAAAGCAATATTTTGCAGTCATTACGTAATTTAATACTTTCAATTTCGCCTATACTGGGGAGTGGACTGTTATGCATAGTTGTTCCCCGCGACTTTGACTGCATTGAGTATTTTTTTATATATACATAATTTGTTCTCGGTGGGGGTCGAACCCTATGACTATTCAGACCACACCAAACAATTCAGAAGCGCGCGTCCTGCTGACCCTCTTAAACCTTTATTTTCAATATCTCAAAATCGAAAATTGTGCAGATGAGGTTTTGGTTCCCTTCAGAAAAAGTAGGTATTAGAATTTTTTTTTTTTTGCAAAAAAAAACCTGTTGAGGGACCTCTTTACTGAAGTTCTTTCTTGTACTACTTCGTAAACCTAACAGATAGATAGATTCATGTCTTTTGCTGTTCATTTGGTTTTTTGTAGACGACTAGCTGCGCCCCGCGGTTTCACCCGCAGTTTTAAATTCCGGTATTCCCACTGGATAAATAATAGCCCATGTGCTATTCCAGACTATAATCTATCTCTCTGCCAATTTTCATCCAGATCCGTTAAGCCGTTCCGGCGTGAAAGAGTAACAAACATCCATCTATCCATCCATACTTACAAACTTTCGCGTTTATAATATTAATAGGATTTTCGCATGTTGCATAAAGATTGCCCTTTCTGTGGTGAGTGTATTGATTTCAGTTTCACAATTCAATGAGTTGTTAATTAAAATTGAATTTTTGCAACACTGATGAAGATTTTTTATTTTAAAATGTAATATGGAACAGTAATAATAATAATAATATTTATTCAGAACTGTATGTACAGTGCACAAATTACAAAACAACGATGAGACTGCAATAGTTAAAAACTGTGGTGCAGTCTCAAATCAACAGTTAATACGAATTTAACGCCGTTTGTTAGTACACTCGGTTACAGTTCAAGCTACGCATGATGATTGAACACTGACGTCACAGCAATCAAACCAATCAAATTCAATAAGGGTAGTCAATATTAGTACATTATGTAAGCTACGACGACGAATACATAAATTTAGGTGGAGACAGCACAGCTTTGTAGGCCCAAACATACCACAGCTTATTACAAAATTATCATTTTTCCGTAAGTGTCTACCTTCTTCAATTCTGTCTGATTAGTTTATATCCTTCCAAGGTTGCCTGGAAGAGATCACTCTATTGTTTTACCTTTTTTATGTATGCTTTATGTATTCTCCTGCACTATGTTTCTGTGTGGTGTACAGCAAAGAGTTATCTATCTATCTTATTTAGGAATATTGTCGGCGTAGGATAGTAAATCCGAAGAATGGCACAAGACCGGTGTTGGACCGAAGATGGAGTTTTAAAAGGATGATATTCGAAAGAAACTGAACTTGACACGACAAGATGACGAAGAAGAAGGATGACTTTACCTATCCAGTTACAACTGCTAAATACATCGACAGATAATGTTTGGACGTACCTCTGACTACCCCTCTTAGAAATCCTCAAAGAATCTTGAGTTAGTTCTTAAACTCAAGATTCCCTTTAAGATATCCCTTCAGAATTCTCAGGGCGAGAGTTCTGAAGGGATATCTACCGTGCCTGGGGATCAAAGTCGTGAAGCTGTTTCAGATACCTAGTGAATATTATTCGTTGGTTAATCATCAACTTCACATCAGGTAATTTCTACGAGAAAGTTAATCTGGTGAGATGACTGTTATTAAAATGATTCATGACTTGAATCGTAAATAGAGTAGTCAGTAGACATTACCACACCCATTCTTTGTCACTGGTACTAAATATAGCGACAGTGAGCTTCCCACATACACTCGATTGCTGTATAAACGTCACGGATCTGTAAAATGTTAATTTGCTATGTTCAGTGACGATCAGAGGGCCAACTGCGATCTCTTGAAGCATTCTTATTTCACTATTACTTTACTTTTTGATCATAAAGCCGACTCTATGCAGTTGATAGACATTGACATACAAGTAATATTGAAATAAGAATGCTTCAAGTGATCGCGGTTGGCCCTCTGGTCTAATCCGGATTTCACTTCCATAGGGCATAATAATCAGCTGAATCTAATTTGTTCTAGATCTAAATGCTGTGGGAAAAAATCGGTTGCAGTTGAATTATCATCAGACCTTTTATATTACTAGTTTTACAAGTGTCCTTTAAGTAATGTTGAGCCCGCGGAGCAGAGGCCTAGTGACCTGTATTACATCTGTACCTGTAACTGTATTACTGATGCAGGTTTTTTTAAACCTATCTTAGGCACCAGTCTCTCGCAAAACAGGTAAACCTCGCATCAAAACACTTCGTTATGCATAGATTGTATAAGATACCTACTTTGCGAAGAGAAAAATAAACAAATTTTACTTTTACTTTTTTTTACTGTTTTGCACTGAACCCAGAGTGTTCGCCGAAATGTGTAGGGAGGAAACGGAGGCATGTGTCAAGGTAATCACGCTATAAATTTAGGAAATCTCGCCACAAATCCAGGAATAGCATCATGATAAACCTGTGAATGTGTACGGATGTCTAGACGGTACACTTAGTCACCGTCTGTCCACATATACTTACTTGCACACAAATTTGCATAGTGGAATGCACAAATAAAGGGCTGGTGGACTTTTATGAGGTTTTAAAGAATGATATTTTACTAGTGACATTTTCATTAACAAAATTTAATTTTTAGTGACAAAATTGAAAATTTACCCTCTTGTTCATAATCCCTTACATTTTATAGCGGCTCTTTATAATCAAAAATCTGTTGTTTTTTTGTTAACGGAATTATATTAAATAGTTTATAGCTATGTCAGTCCATAGTCAAGTCGGCCGTAATATATTGTGAGGAAAATGGTGGCGGTTTTCTTTAAAGCATTCGAAACTTTTTCGGTCAAATTAGGATATCACATAATACACTTTTATTCTAAATGCTTTGGGCTAAGACCTCAAGTAATGTTGGTTAAAATGCCACCGAAATTACACAAAGCTTAAAAAAGCTATGTATGTATATGTATGTCATTCTATGTATGTATATGCTGCTTCCTAAAATGTTCGTAGTATTTATATTAAATTAATTTGATGCTTTACAAACGGCAAGTGTCACCAGAGACAATACACGCATTCCTCCGAAGTGATTAGTCGACAGCATGGTGACACCTCACTTCTCAGAACTCAAGGAGTTTGAATACAGAACTAACGGTACCTATTGATAGCATACACTTTCTACTTCCGAAGGTAGGTACTAACTTGCACAGTCCTCGAGGCCTGTGAACATAGATAAGAATATTGAGACGCAGATAACCGTCAAAAAACTTCTTTGCTCGCACATTTCAATGCATAAAAAATACTGGGTTAGGTAAAAGGTGGTTATGAAAAAAAAACTTCACAAACAGCTCTACGATTAGGCCTTAAAGGTTTCAAAATTCGGTCATATTACTCGCTCCCGTTTATCTTCGTAAAAGTCCTACAACTAAGTGTATTTTACTAGCGGGAATTAGTTCTATTCAAAGGTTAACTGATGGCCGGAGAAATCTGAGTCTACCTACAGGACCAATTTGTGAACACGGGAGCGTAATCAGTCGCAGGGGTAGTTCACCAAAATGTTTTTACACGATGACCATTTATGTGCTGTTTCTAGAACTGCGGCCCGATTACGCTAATATCTGGCTATCGAGATGGCTTTCAATTGACGGCATATGCGGCTCTCAAAAGCTTGTGTTTATTTCGGGTAATAATTTGTATAATGTGTAATGTGGGTTTCATGTTTTATTATATTACTACTTTTGTTTTTATTTGTTTTATGGACTTACTAGTTGCCCCCCGCGGTTTCACCCGCGCAGATGTAAATCCCGTTATTCCCACGGGATAAAAAGTAGCCTATGTGCTATTCCAGACTATAATCTATCTCTCTGCCAAGATTCATCTAGGTCCGTTAAGCCGTTGCGGCGTGAAAGAGTAACAAACATCCATCCATCCATCAACTTTCGCGTTTATAATAGTAGTAGGATGTATTGCTCTGAATACTCGTATTTGGTCTGAATTAAAATTATTGAAAAAAAAAACAGTAACAAAGCGAGCTCCAAGTTATCATCCACATATACCTTTGATCGCCAGCTACATTTCGCATATCGTTGCACTACCCCGCAGGAGGGCGTTAACTTTTATAAAGGTACTTAATGTTAATGTATGTAGAATTTTACAGACAATGAGAGAATGTAAAAGCACACATGTTGTTTGTTGAAATTTATACAATATTTTAATTTATAGACATTGTTAGTTGAAATTTATAGAATTTATACAATATTTAAATTTATATAAATTCTTTTATAACTAATTAGACCCCTTCTAATCCTGAGTACGCCCACTCCGCCCAGCCTATAAATTACAGCCCAGCCCCGTCCTATATATCTATCAATTAATGTTAATTTCGGTCGTCCTAAGGTAGGTTTATAGCTGGGCATATTCGTAGCTGTCAATAAAATTTTGCGACACCACAAAATAACGGTTTTATAGATGCAATGAATGATATAAAGGTGTCCTTTCGACACTTGTAGTATAACTAGTTTGGTTATTTCGAAACTAACGTCCACGACAACTGCGCTGAGTTATTTCTTGATTGATTTCGGGGTTGATTTGGGATCGAGCTCATCCACACATTCTGGAACCCTGGGTCTCGTACTCTCCGTTTTTCACGCTCATTTCTTCCCCATACCCATAGGCTGTGGAATGAGTTACCATCAGAGGTTATCCCGCCAAGATTTAACATGAAAAGCTTCAAGAAAATTTTTAATAAAGTCCTTCAGGGTATGCAACGCACTGACAACGCCCCAGGTGTTGTTGTTGTCTATGGGCGACGGTGACCACTTACCATCAGGTGGGCCGTTAGCCCGTTTGTCTATCTTTTACATAAAAAAAATTAGGTTTATAAAGTTTTTAAAAAAATTAATATTATTATAATTATTAGGTTTTTCAAAAAAAAATAGTTTGGGGCTAGATAGTGCTGTGGATAGACCAAACATATTTATTTATTTATATTTAGTTAAGCTACAATGTGAACTGTTCGACGGTCGAGAAAAGGTACTAGCTGTTTTCCCCTCAGCTGCCTTTTCAGTCTTTTACAGTCATAATAAAAATACCCGCGTCTCTAAAAATTCTACCTATAAAAGATTAACCCCCGGTTTCTAAGAGCACGATCATAGCTAATCGGCTGTCAATTCACTTGCTATCTCTATCTAATTTGAAGTAAAAGCTGAAATAGCAAGTGACTTGACCGCCGATTAGTGTTGATCGAGTTTTCAGAAACCGAGGGTTAGACATCATCATACAATCCGTTGAGAAAACTCTCAAAAGTCCTTTTCATCCCAAAGGGTTGACGAGGAAGCTATTGAAACTGTCTGTAAAATGGTGCCCAGAAGGACTTCTTCCGTTGTGAAATGGCTATGAAGTGGCTGGCTCTTAGATAAGCTAAAAAATAGGGGGTCGTTCTACCAACCTGAAAAAAATGATATATACGGAATATTTATTCGTGAAGGATTGAACGCGAATGTTACTGGTGGATTATAACTAGTGGTTAGCCTCGAACTGATTCCCGCGCTGTATTCAGAAGTTAAGGTCAAAAAGTATAATATTTATTTGGTTGAATTACAAGGATTACCGTGAAATGCCTTGAAAATAATTGATTCTAGGCGCCAGCAGCCCGATTACATTAATATCTGGATATCGAGATGGCTTTCAGTTTGACATTTGATTCCCATCCATCCTATTCAATTGCTATTAAACTATGGGAATCAAATGTCAAACTGAAAGCCATCTCGATAGCCAGACATTAGCGTAATCGGGCTGCAGTGCAAGCTTGGAAGAACAGGCTACAGATAATTGGTATGGTAACCATCGTCTATCTATATCAAAACATTGACGCCATGTGAGATCGTTATACGATGCATGCTCTGCGTCCATCAACTTGAGACAGTGTGCCTGTCACTAAACCGACAACCGCCTTTCAAACCGAAACAACACTGCTTGGCTACCGCAAAAAATTAAAAAAATTACAGGCCCACAGTCCTAACATCTGTATGCCTCAAGTTGATGGACGCAGAGCAGTGCATCGTAGGGCACGTTCCTATCGTGCGTGACTTACAAGGCAATGCTTTGTTATAGGTGATAGTTACCACAACATCAGGTGGGCCATCTGCTTGTTCCATCAGCTAGTGGTATAAAAAAAACATTGTACTAAAAATGGAGTGCTAAACCTTCTTCACTCGCTACGGGGAAGTCAAAGGCTTATGGTATCTCGTTGTAAAAAGGCCACCTTCGCGAATATAGATACTGAACCGTCTTATAACACGGCGTTTATTTTTACGGTAATATGCGATGAAATGGCAGATTCCCTACCGGGGACATTATGCTCGGAAACATTCGATAGCGTTACTGGGAGAGATCTCGAGTGAAAATATAATATTAACTCCATGTGGTCAAATTGAATTATGTGTTTTGTCAAACTTTTTCGAATAAATAGAGCACATGAAGTCAAAGTCAAAATAGGTTTATTCAATAAAATCTCAAGGATTGCCGTGAAACGTTAAGATTTTTCACGTGTAACTGGCGCCTAGAGTCACCTAGTTATAAGTAACTAGGTGCCAGTACTCTAGGTGCCAGTTCCACGCGACCAACGCCGAGAAGAACAGGCAAACAAACTCGGCTTGGTGTCACTGAACGAATTCCTATCCATTAGCGTTATTTAACTTGAAAAGAGAAATTGATTGCATGAATCACTATCACAGATATTGTAAACAATTTTAAATTTACCAACCTTTGAAAGGGTTTGTAAATTTTATATATTGTTTTATTTCTATATTTTGGTCTACTTTTTTGGACAATTTAAAATTTTTACTAAGATAAGTTGGAAAATTAGCTAAACGCTAAGACAGTCGCGAATAATGAGGCTGGTGCGTAATGTGTCAGATACGTGAAGTCATCTCTACTAATTTCATATGTCGAATGCTTCCGAGAATAAAGACTATTTTAACAAGCAAGCTATTTTTCTATGGCTATAATCCCCATTCATGGTTGAAAGCCCCTCACATGTCTTGGTACTTAAGAACTTGAGGATGCTCAACGAGGTAATCACGAGGTTCATCTCTCCCCATCCTCTTTTGATATTGAATTTCATTGTATCCAGCAACAGAGTATTTTTATTAACTTGCTTTATGGAGCAATAATTGCCCAAACATCCAACTCTATATTATAGCAAAGCATTGCTTCGTAAGTCATCCACGATAGGAACCAATCAAAAATATATCAGAAAACGATATCTCTCGAACTAAAGTTTAGTAGAATACCTACTAGAGATTTTCTAGCTAAAAAAGGTAAGAAAATACTTCCTAGATGTAAGATATATGATTCAAGCCGACTTATAAAGTGAAAGGGCACTTTGGAAGGCGCCCGTAGGACCAAATTGAAGGACGAAAGCCCCGTACAGCTTTATTGCTGGACCTTTCCGGAATTCACTGAGTTGAGAAATCATAATTTCAATTTCTGATATGGGAGCCGGAACGTTCGGTCAGATGAAACAATGCTTGGTATGTGCCAATGGAGCGAAGTGTTAGAGTCTAACAGTTAGACCAATAAATGTGGCATGTCACGTGGTCTATACGCATTACGCACGGTTCTATGGGCTGTATTTTAGTGACGAACCTAGTATCGTAGTTCAAATCAAACCTATGGGATATCAGGCATAGTTTCGATTTTCCATTGTTTTGATCTGGGAAATTAGGTCTTTTTCAGAAGAAAACTTGAATTTTGGGGTGTCTGATTTCCATGAAAACTTATTAATACTTACTTCTTCGCAGAACCACGGATGAATTGGTGTTAAGTAGGTTCTGTTAATAAATATTTGTAATATTGGTTCTGTGTTTTCCTCCAATCAGTTTAAGAGTGTGATGGAGCCGCAAACACCTAAACACTTACCTAAAACATCTTTTTGAAGGGCTCATCCGGGGAAGTACCTACTAAGTACCATCACGCCTTTTTCTGCCGCCAAAGTACGTTGCTATGAATCGGTTTTATGAGTGTGATCGCCGGGGGCACTTTCCTATCGTGCGTGACTTACGAGGCAATGCTTTGTTATAGGTGATGTTTACCACTTAACATCAAGTGGGTCATCTGCTTGTTCCATCAGCTAGCTGTATAAAAAAAACCATTAAAAAATAGTACAGTTATGTAGGACAGGAAAAGCCGTTCCGCTATGTTTTATGCCCGTGAAAAACAGGTACGCGGAACGTGAGATTTTCTCCTGAAAGTTTGCAGAAAATATTTGTGCTATGAATAAACCTATCCAACGTAAGATATCCAAGTTGTCCCACTATGTGTGGAGATTTTACAAAAATATTCTAAAACTGTATTCACTAAGGGGTTGCACCAAAAGGAAATCGAATTTCAGATTGAATTTTAATAAAGCTTACAGTATATTTGTTGTTATTGTAGAAGTTGTGCTCGTTTTAGGTTGAAGGTGACTAACGAATTACCCCATCAAAGCACATATAGTATCCGCCAAACTTCTTGGCCATCGCGCGAGGTGGTAGGGGATAGGTTTGCACTCTTCGCACCACCAAAGATACCTATTTTTCGTTTCTTTTTCATTCAAGGTCGTTTGGCCAAGAAGTTTGGCGGATACTATACTAAGTTTCAACTTTCATTAATGTACTTTTTGTTTTGTTTTAGGTAAAGAATAAGATGACTCCACTACCTGCTGACTGTTGGTACTAGGTATAGTACCTATCACCATCATTAACATCACCCTGAAGAAATCTACAGGCCTGTGCTCGTCACCTTGTAGATGTAATCACAGTCACTTTAGTGCGGTTATGTATCAACTTCCTAATGCATCTACGATTACCCAAATTAAATTGCTCCTGTTATTAAGTTAACTTAGTTTTGAGTCTTTTGTATCCTTTATTTTGTTTCTGCTTTGTACCATTCTGTTTACGGAACTCTCCATACCTAAATCTAAGAGGTGGGCGTTAATGTTTACGTCACAGTTTTAACTTCTGTGACTATACTAAGTTAACTTAGTTTTGAGTCTTTTGTATCCTTTATTTTGTTTCTGCTTTGTACTATTCTGTTTAAGGAACTCTCCATACCTAAATCTAAGAGGTGGATGTTGATGGTTACGTCACAGTTTTAACTTCTGTGACTATCATCGTTTCTTATTGTGTTACTTACGCCATTTGTTTTAAGTTCTGCAATAAAATATTTGATTTACTGCAGGGCACAGGTCTCCACTATATTAATATACTAGCAACCCGCCCGCGCGCCCCTGCTTCGTACGGGTGCACATATAATGCATGTATTATACATATAAACCTTCCTCTTGAATCACTCTATCTATTAAAAAACCCGCATCAAAATCTGTTGCGTAGTTTTGAAGATTTAAGCATACATACATCAATACCCATAACACAAGCTTTGAGTAGCTTACTTTGGGGCTAGATGGTGCTGTGTGGGTTGTCCAGCATTATATATTTATTATTATTATACATGGGGACATAGGGATATAGGGACAGAGAAAGCGACTTTGTTTTATACTATGTAGTGATTTCCAGGATTAATGATTCTGAGCCCTCTCCATCCACTTCTCACGATTTTTTTCTGTTTCTCTAAGATATCTAGCTAATCAAGTATGTACAAGCTGAACGACAACGTAAATATACAGTGGTGAATATCCAGCCCAAACCGGCGAAACCTATAAATATCCAGTGTACCTACTTACAGTAAATCAATTAGCAAACATGGCTCGCAAACATGGCTCTAGGGCAGGTAACTTCGTAACTACTGAATTAATTCGATGGATTTGAGTGGATTATTTTGGTGTAGACGCCAGTCGCCTACAGAAGTTAAACTATGAATTTACGATTCTAGCTTAAGTTAGCTTCAGCAGGTTGGTCAATGTCAAAGTTAAAAGGTATATCAATCAAATCCCATAAGGATCGCTTTGAAACGGGATAAAGTTGGCCAGTTCTAAATGATACTTAGATGGTGGGTATATCTACCGTGACTTTGCGTGGAACTAGCACCTAGATTCACCAGCTTTAATATGTTTAAAGGTCCTTTGCCATTTGACTTTTTTCGCGAAGCTGTGTCTGTTTCTGAATTTTTAAAGCTTTTTTCAGGACACAATAATTTTTACCAACATTCCTGTGACACGTAGTAATCAGTCAAGCTCCGTTGGGAATGTCATGGCTTACTGACACTAAATGATGCATCACGGTCCTTTCGAGAGGGACGGTAATCTTTCACAATTTCCTAAGACCTGCCCGAGGCTGAGGGAAAATAACGGACAACAGTGGGAGGCTCTGAGGGTTCAGTACTACGATTCTGCGAGTCTGTTGTTGAAATTGGCTGACTGGCTGATTAGCGGATTGGCTGTCGATCCTTAGATCGACCACACCTGCGCGACCAAAGCGACTGTGAAGCGGGAGCGTCTGCCGCGCGCGGCGGACGCTACCCATACCGTGGGCATTATTCTCTACTAGTAGCACCCTGCGGTTTCACCCGCGTAGTTTTAAATCCCGGTATTCCCACGAGATAAAAAGTAGCCTATGTGCTATTCCAGACTATAATATATCTCTGTGCCAATTTCACCTAGATCCGTTCAACCGTTCTGGAGTTATAGAGTAACAAACATCCATCCATCCATCAAACTTTCGCATTTATAATATTAGTAGGATGACATAGGAGATTCCTTGGCCCAAACCGTGTAACTTCAAACAAGATTTTGGCTTTATTCTTTATGACATAGGAGATAATTTGCCCTAACCGTGTGACGTCACAACGTGATCTAAACGCAAACGCGATTGGATTGGTCATAGTGAATAATGCCCCTGTTCTATGGCGCTGTGCACACCTACGAGACTACAACGCGGGGAAATTTGTTCACGTTTGACGTTTCAAATTACACGCATCGCGGCCACTTTCCGCGTTACTGATTTGCAGGTGTGGTTGAAGCCTACGCTTACTAACGGCTTTAGTATTCAAGACACTTCACAAACCACCCTCTAGGGGCGCTTAGACTGCGTTTCTAACAGAGATGTGCGAGGATGCGTAGCGAGGGATTAGAACTAGCCTTGCGATTCTTTTGGTTCATAACAAACACATCGTACATTTCTGGTGAAAACGCAGCCTTATCGTATATAAAAACCGCTGAATTAATGTTGTTAACATGGCGCAGTGACGTCAGTAACTCAACTAGATTTTATTCATGACCACAGCGTAAACCAATCTCTCAATAATTAAGAAATAATTTTCATGAAATTGGGTTGGGTTGGGTTGCAATGCAATTCGAGGGAATGCATAAATAATAATATAATCGGTTTCAGTGGCGATAAATCGATCTTAGCTAGGATTCATTTTTAGAAAATATAGTTTTATCTGTGTTTTCAGGCAATAAAAACTCATGAAAAATATGACTTGCTAACATCTTTTAGTGAGTAATAATACTAAATTTTTCACGCTACTTTAGGAAAGCTCGGTCACCCAGTTATTGATACAATAATATGCAAGGATTTATTCAGAAAGAAAATTCTGAGTAAAACTAGTATTGCAAATTGCAAACTATTAGTGTATAATTGCAAACTATTGCAAACTATTAGTGCATAATTGCAAACTATATTTGCAAAATGTACAAAATACACATGAAACAGTAGATGTGCAGATCGATCTGGAGATATCTCAAGTGATCCAAGTACGCAGGAATGTCATAATTGCATTCGTCCCACATGATTCCATAACATGGTAGACAATGAGACCCCACAAGGCTTGCACTCACTCCACTCGATCGCTGTAGGTAGGTACAGTAGAGGAAAAACTTCCTAACAAAAATACCTTTAAACCTACCTAGTAGTACATTTATTTATTCACTTTACATACAGCTTTGCTGGCTTATGTCTGTACGTGGTGTGTTGTAAACTAGCTGCGCCACGCGGTTTCACCCGCGTAATTTTCCCATGAGATAAAATGTCTGAATAGCTATTAGGCCATAGGCTTTCCATCAGGTGGCCCGTAAGCTCGTCTGCCAGCTTTGGCATAAAAAAAGGCTATCCAGACTGCTGCTATTCCAGACTTACAGTCTCTGTGCCAAATTATCGATCCGGGTATCCGAGTCAGATTTCGACAATCAACCGCTTAAATTAATTATTCAAATTACATATTTTATCATATTAAGGGTCCGGTGACAGCGGCTCGCAATTTCGAGGTGCGATTGGCTATTATTTCATTTTATTTCATTTCGGGGAGGTTGTTTGAAAGAATAACTCTAAAGAAACACGCATAAATACTGTTCGAACACAAATAATACAATAATATAAGGGAAACATGCCCGAATCAGAAATCATTTTGGTATTAGTACGTTTACCTAATACCAAAATGATTTCTGACTCCAGCACATTTCCCGTATATTATTGTATTATTTGTGTTCGAACAGTATTTATGCGTGTTTCTTTAGAGTTATTCTTTCAAACAACCTCCCCGAAATGAAATAATAGCCAATCGCACCTCGAAATTGCGAGCTGCTGTCACCGGACCCTTAATTATTCTTTTCAAATTAATATATAAGTAGATAAGGAATAATACTTAGTTAGTTAGGTAGTTTTGATAAATAATGAGTGAATGATAATGAAGTGGAAATGAATGATTTATGAAAATGTAGTTAACTTAGAATGTTATATTTGAATGTTTTTTCCGTGATTTTACACCTCTAGCCGTTGAACAGGGACACATTAACAGTGATTCAGCGACATCTGTCGGCCGCATTGTATGCAAATATCGTTCTCGATTCGCGACACAATCGATTTTTAATAACTGCTGTGCGTGATTTTATTATTAACGATAGGATTTTTGAAATCAACTTGGTTCACTTTGACTACACATTTTAAAGAAGTTTATAATTTTAATTGTGGTTTTCGAATTTTATTGAGGTGATAACGCATTTACCCCTAGTTTCTGAAAGCTCGATCAGAATCGGCTGTCAAATCACTTGCTATTTCAGCTTTTACTTCAAATTAGCTAGAGATAGCAAGTGACTTGACAGCTGATTAGTGTTGATCGCGCTTTTCAGGGGCATTATTCACTATGAAAATAGGAGATTCCTTGTCCCAAACCGTGAAACGTCAAAACTTGATGTTGGGCTTTATTCTTTATGACATAGGAGATACTTTGCCCTGACCGTATGCCACTGGCTGCCTTGTCTTAGCTGTGATCGCGGTGCAAATGGTCATAGTGATTAAGGCTCCAGTTGAAAACTTTGAACCCACGTCTACTTGTACAAGAGTTTATAAGAAAAAACAAAATAGTTATCAGGCAACAAAATTCGTAATACCATTAGCTAATACATTTTTTTTTTTATACAACTAGCTGATGGAACAAGCAGATGGCCCACCTGATGTTAAGTGGTAACCATCACCTATAAACAAAACATTGCCCCGTAGGTCACGCACAATAGAAACGTGCCCTACGATACACTGCCCTGCGTCCATCAACTTGAGGCATACAGATGTTAAGCCTCATGTGCCTGTAATACATAGTTTTTTTCTTTGATAACAACAATGTAGGCAAAAAATTACAACTCCTAGCTTGCTTTAGATAATTAAACAGATAAAAAACAAATAACAGAGGCTGTTGTATATTGAATGACTTCATTTCCATTCACAAACGAGTATTACATATCGATGGAGCTATTTGGTATAATACCGTCCAGTACAAAACAACAAACAAAGTCAACTCTATGCTTATATAATAAGGTTGAAAGTAGATTCGAGTTCAGTAATGAGTTCGACTCTTGCCCTCAGGACACGAATACTAAAAGCGTTATTATATTAAACGGACGAAAGTTAATCGATATGACGAACCTCATTAAGCCTTGCCTACCTACTTAAGGTACAGTCCCGAACAACGCGACACTAATTAGTCTCGGACAACATTATGCAACATAGTCTCATAGGCAACGGAAAGGAAAGTAGTGAATGCAGAGATTACGGATGATAGGGGGAAGTGGGGGAAAAATCATGTTGTGCCGACCCCACATGAAGTGGAATAAGGGCTAGAAGAAGAGTAATCTTTTGCGTAAAATCTCTCATCTGCAGAACAGATAGTTTGTTTTATTTGTAGTATTTCTTATCTACAGCTTATTCAAAAATAAATCAGATATAGAAAGAAGAAAGAAAGAAAGAAAAATTATTTATTAACCCAGAAAAAAAGCATTGGTAAATAGGTAAAAAGGTAACAAAAAATTGACAGTGGTGACAGTGGTGTGGTGGTGATAGATAGTGATGGTAGGTAACAAAAAATAGACAAAAAAAATAACAATAGAAAAAATTAAATAAAAACAGAGTCCTGCATGGTGTATGTACATAAATGTGGGTTAACAGGTCCCTGGCTCAGTATTTACTGCACCGTTACCCTTTTACAGGAAACAGCGCAGCACTGGTATTCTGCCAGGGCCTTGAGCCGGTGACACCACGGGTAAAAAGAAAAAAAACATGAAATATAAACCAAGCATAAAAATGAAACTAATTAAGGGCCCAGCGACAGCGGCTCGCAGTTTCGAGGTGCGATTGGCTATTATTTCATTTTATTTCATTTCGGGGAGGTTTTTTGAAAGAATAACTATCCAGTGACACACATAAATACTGTTCGAACACAAATAACACAATAATATAAGGGAAACATGCCCGAATCAGAAATCATTTTGGTATTAGTATGTTTGGCCTTTTGTTTACCTAATACAAAAATGATTTCTGACTCAAGCACATTTCCCTTATATTATTGTATTATTTGTATTCGAACAGTATTTATGCGTGTCACTGGATAGTTATTCTTTCAAACAACCTCCCCGAAATGAAATAAAATGAAATAATACCCAATCGCACCTCGAAACTGCGAGCCGCTGTCGCCGGGCCCTTAAGATAATACATAAATTATTATACATTAAAAACTATTAACTAAATGCAATGCTTAGATTCGCGATCGCGCCATCTACAATAAGGAACTTGCAAAAATATTCATGGCAAATACTTAATATCTAATCAATCAGTTAAAGCACAGCAAACTATATCGATGCAAAGAGATATCAAAGCTCTATAAAAAAACGGAATGATTCTTGTTTAACTGAAATACATTGACTAATTGAGTACCTATTCGTTCCCTTTGGGTAAGCTATTTTTTTTCTGAAATAAGACGACTTATTTTGGCATTAAATGGGTGAGCGTTACCTAAAAAAAGTCAAGACATTAATTTTGTAAAAAAATGTGAGTCACTCTATTCTAAATAAAACCTATAAATATCTTTTATAAACATAATTATTTATATAAAAAATATCCAAGTGAAGTGCTACCATAACGTTTATAAGTAAGAGCGTAGTCGCGCGAGTCGCGTAGCTCGGAACTCCAACTTATTAGGAAGTCTATCGGTTGTACATTGCACGGACTTCATAAGACGTCTCAGATAAGTTTATGCTATAAGTTTGCAAGAGATAAAGTCGCTGTGGTTGACTTAGGAGTTGGGTGTGGTTTGCAAATTTTGACCGCCAACGCTCTTTTGTGATTTAATATCGTAATTTCTTTAGCGTTTCCGCTATTGTTAATAAACGCAGACTTTTCACGGATTGTATTTTTTTTAAACACCGACATTTTGCGACTTCTTGGTGTCGCGTCGCCTAGTTTCTATTGAAAATGTGTGGTGTAAAGCCACACACCAAACCCGCAGGCTTTACCCGGCGGGTTTGGTGTGTAAAGGTTTGGATTTCAAATGCGATTTTAAAGAAGCTCCGTTTGAGCACTTGGCACACGTTTTAGAATTTTTGCAGTTTCCAAGACAAGTCGATTTCCTAACTATGTTTTCCTTCAGCTTGTTATTCGTTTGAGAGTAGATACTGTCACTGTATACATAATTTGTTTACAAATTTGCAAAAAATAGTGTTATAATATCAGCTATCTGGTTCCTATATCACAAGTTTTGGCTTCGTTTGGGGCGCGATCGTGCTGTGTGGAATGCCCACCAATATTTATTATTTATTTGTTTACCAGAAATCTCATTGGAGCACGACAGGTTTTGAACCCACGATGATCGTAAGGCATCTGCTTCGCCCTTTTATTGCGCAAATCGTTCGAATAGCAGAATATCCATTGTACCATGGCCGGATTCGAGCCCCCGACATTAGGTTACTGAGAATAGAACACAGAGTTTTTGATCATGATCAATATAACATTCTTCTTAAATTCTGGCTTTTACTTTAGTATCATTTTATTTGTTTTCGATTCATATTCTATGCAATAACAATAAAATAATACGACAAAAACACCAAAGAAGCATAATATTTTATAGCATGGTTTTATGTGAAAATGAAATTTCTCATAAGCAAGGGTTTATTATAGCTTTCCCTAGACCCTGTCTGAATACAAAAATAATATAGTTCTTGGTGGGGACCGAACCCACGGCCTTAGCACAGAAGGTAGTGCAACTGCTATAACCGAACTTAGAGGGCCGTCTTATCCCAACTAATATTATAAATGCGAAAGTAACTCTGTCTATCTGTCTGTCTGTCTGTCTGTTACGCTTTCCCGCTTAAACCTCTCAACCGATTTTGATGAAATTTGGCACAGACAATCTTTAGACCCTGAGAAAGAACATAGGCTACCTTTTATTGAGAAAAAAAGAGATGAAGAGATTAAAAGTACGCAGACGAAGTTGCGGGTACCAGCTAGTTGCAATATATTTTTAGGATTAACTGAAAGTTAAACAGCTTCACGACTTTGCCCACGGAACAGTAGATATCCTTTCAGATCCCTTAGTACCAAGTACTAACTCCAGATTCCATAAGGACGTCTAAGGGGGGTAGTCAGAGTACGTCCAAACATTACATTTGGTACATGCACTTTTTGCAGTTGCTGGTATTCCATAGTGACAGGTTGCAAGCCCATCGCCGCCCATCGCTGTTGGAACACTAACTGGTTTCCTCATAACGTTCTCCTGCCCCGTTTGAGAGTATTTATTTTTAGGCGCTCTTATGTCATCCTATCCATATTTTTGAAATGGCGATAGCGGGACACCATAAATCTTGAAGGTGCAGCCTGGTGATAAAATTGTAGGACCACACATGTCGCAACTGTAGCTTCGTTACAAATAACTAGGTCACTAAAAGACTAAGAAAAAATTATATTAGTAGAGCTCTTTGTGTGTGGCTCGTCCGTGGAAGTACTACCACCACGCCTTTTTCTGCCGCCAAGCAGCAACGCTGTGTTTCGGGCACATGAGGCTTATAATATGTATGGCTCATGTTGATGGCCGCAGGGGAGTGCATCGTAGGACACGTTCGTTTCGTGCGTGACTTACGAAGGAAAATCACTCAACCACCTGTCATCTGGAGAATACCAACATTGAACAGAAATAGGTTGAAAATCCATTGCAAAATTATCACTACATAGTATAAAACCAATTCTCTTTCTCTGTCCCTATATCCCTATGTATGCTTAAATCTTTAAAACTACGCAACGGATTTTGATGCGGTTTTTTTTAATAGATAGAGTGATTCAACAGGAAGGTTTATATGTATAATACATGAATGATATGTACACCCGTGCGATGCACCGGGCCGATGACCCGGGCGCGCGGGCGGCGGGTCGCTAGTATGTATATATAGCTTAATTAATTCTGCGTGTAAAATACAAGAGTGACGTAGCTATGTCGTCGTTAGCTGTGTCCATAGCCTCTCAAGCAGCTTTATTTTACGCGACCCCATAACCCACATTATACTGAAACAATATGTCTCCAGTGTAAACATTTTAATATCTCTAAAGATGGTTTCTATGATGCGACCACAATAGGCTAGTTGACTAAATTTGAGAAGTTATTACTTTAAAATGAATCATATATTTACAAAATTAAGTTTGCATTCTTCATTAAATTGAAATTGTTTCAATTTCCGTCGGAAACGTTTGAAATTTAAAAGGTTGAAACTTATTTTATTGTGTATATCATAATCCTTTTGATATACACAATACTAAAGGAGCAAGGCTACGAAAAGAAAAAATACTGATAAATAATTAAACGAAATGTGTTCGACTAAATACACGAGTTTGTAAAACATCGTAAATTCGCAATATGGGCCCTAGACCACGATGTAGGTATACGGCCGTCATATGGCGTTCTTCGTAACTCAGACAACCGGGTATATAATACAATATACTCCATGTTTCATACTAACAAACAAATTATTATTATGTCTACAAATTCGACTACAATA